>VZTJ01005131.1:1280239-1302324 GCA_013397795.1 Orthonyx spaldingii | reverse complement strand
GAGGGAGGGAGGGAGGAAGCGAGGAAGCGAGGAAGCGAGGAAGCGAGGAAGCGAGGAAGCGAGGAAGCGAGGAAGCGAGGAAGCGAGGAAGCGAGGAAGGAAGCAAGCAAGCAAGCAAGCAAGGAAAAGAAATGCATCATGAGAAGTACGTTTTCCAGACCAGGTTTAATATCCTCTTTGATTTAGGGGAGAGTAAGAAACACAGAAAGACCACCTTCTGCTTGAACTTCACGCAGCAATAGTTTTACACTGAGGGGAAAACAGGTAGGAAAACAGAATAGGTTACATCACTGGCTAAGACTGCTTCAACTGTTAATCACAGCTCATCCTTTTATAAAGCAGTTGGAATTTGTAAGTCTTTATCTGATTTTTCCTTTTACACTATGGGAAGAGAAATTTTTTTTTAATAAAAAAGTTTAATTTTTAATAAGAATAAACAAAATAAACAAAATAAAAAGAGTATGGAAAGCTCATGCCAATAACACATATAGCAAACTCATGTAATTGCATCATTTCATTCCTTGACATTATGCTCCTTTTCTGTCCCTTCCTCCTCAGCTTTTTGCACTGTTTTCTTAAATCAGAAAAAAACCAAGAGTTATAAAGGACTGAGGTCTTGATCTTGATAAAATATAATGATACTTTTCATAGGCAATCCTTCAAATTGGTAAAAACAGAATAAATATCTGAGCCAATGTTGCACAAGAACCAAACTGCAAACAGAACAGAAGAAGCCCCACTTCTCACCTTGTTCCCTGATTGCCTTTTCAGATGTCCTCTATATCTCATTTACCTGGGTTTCCATAAGACAGTGTGAGTCTTGTGACTTCAGAAGAAGATCAGGTAAGTGAAAGCAAGATGAACATTTCAGACCTGGCTCCTTAACAACTAAATGCCTGCAGAAGTCTCTATCCAGTTCCTTAGTTTCTTGTTCTAGACTTCCAGAGCAAAATAAGGCCAGGCTCTTTACAAACAGGCACAAGTGACAGTGGTCATAAGCTAAAACACAGGATGATCCAACTGGACATAAAAACTCTTTTCCACACTGTGAGCTGTCAGGAACTGGACCATCTTTCTTTAGTCTGAAGAGTTCTTCTCTTGCATCAACTAAACACAAAGGGCTCAAAATCTTACTCAGTTCCATCTGTATCATTGCAATGCAAAAGACTTGATCATTTTGTTACTTAAATGAGTAACTGTTGGACAGCTTTCCCTCCTCAGTCTCATAGGAGAGTCTGACTTTTACAATTATTGTATCATCTGCTGCCATCTCCTGAAGAAACACAGCCTGAACTTTGGAGAAAGGCAGGGAAATGGAAGTATCGACATTCTGAGATTCCTACTGGTCAGTGCTGCCTGTCAGTCCCAAAGGAAAAGTGTAACCTGAAAGTTCCAGGTTGGTAGATTCTGACAAAGTAGAAACTAAATATTTTAAAAATATGGTCCCTTTACATCCCTCTGATTCCATTTCTCTCCCATTCAAATCTGTGGTGTTTGTGGCAATTGCTACCCTGCACAACAGGGGCTGCTGGTTTCCACTGCAGCCTGAGGAAGGAATTCTTATCAGCACAAGCACAACAGTGAAGCTTATGCACTACAGAGCAGAGAAAATCCACAGTACATGGGCTGCACAAAGCGTACCTGATTTAATAAGGCACGTGGCTGTTGTTCTAACATGAATAGGCACAGACTTGTGCCCAAGGGATGGACTGACAGGCTTCACATTTTGAATATCTGTATTTAGCTGTACACTACTGTACTGCTGGTTTTGCAGCCCGGTGGATGTCTAGAAGCAAAAGACATCAATTAGTTGAAGAAGGAAGAAACTAGGGAGGAAATTCTGCTCTCAAAATAAATCAGGTTGACAGAAGAAGAATGCTTTGGAGAGGAAAAAAAAAAAACAGGCAAAAAAAGAAGAAGAAGAAGAAAAAAAAAAAACAAACAACACAACAAAACCTAAACAAACCCTGCTTGGCCCAGTGACCCAAAGACATGCCAGTAAGATGATCCTGACCACAGCCTGAAATGACTCCATAGCTATACTTACATAAATCTTCCTTTTTGTGCTGGTGTATCAGCTTCAGTTTACCAGAAATAGAACTACAAAAATAGATCTATAACCATATATAAACAATTTTTCCTTCTGTGCTCCTCCAGTTTTTAAAAATCATTTTAAAATCATACAGCTATTTTTAAACTAGATTTTTGCAGCTTAACTGGCCTAGCATATCAAAACAATGTAGTCATCAAGAGAGTTACAAAGATAGAGGAACAAGCACACTATGAAAGAATGGCAGATGGTATTATTGCCAAAATGGAAGTGAGCTGGTGGTCCAGTCAAATAATTCATTGAAAGCTACATCATGCTGAACTTTCACACACGAAGAACACAAGGTTTAAATGTCTTAATTTATTCTACAAATATTCTATTGGTGAATAAGAAGCAGAATCCACAGATGCTCCCCAGTGCAGGGGAAATCCACACGCTTTCCTGGGGAACTAAACATATGTATTTGCTAAGACCAAAACTGTTTCCAGAGAAGCTGTTGAATCTGACAAGATCTCACACAAGAATTATATTGATGTAGGTCAATCACTTTCACCAAATTACTCCCAACTTCCATTATTACAAATGAGATCACGACGTCATTTAGTCTTCAATGGAAGTAAAATCTAACCCATAAAGATGCATCTGCACTTCAGTATTCAGCAAAATGGAAGTGATGAATCACACTCTTGCCCTAAGAATGACACAAAGGAGCAATCAGCTTGAGCTGATGTTCTGGCACTAGTTAAGAACATACTCGTGACTCCCCGTGTTCTAAGTTTCTCAGTCCTTGAGATGAAGCTCCCATAGTTTGCAGCAGCATAAAATATAGTCACTGATTATATTCAGAGTGCCTTGCATCCAAAAAAAAAAGACTTCAGAGCACACAAAAAGTGTTTAAAAATAATTTTACTAGTCACAATTGACATTTGAGTTAAAGCTTCATTTTGAATTAACACCGCACCATATTTTGAAATTGGAATTGAAAAATGCCACGCGAAATGATTTAGCTATTGTAAGAACTTGGTCAGAATACGAATATGAAAAGGTTCAGTGAGATGTAGAATGACCATAAATTGTTGAGCTATCAGTTGTATGTTACAGTTACAGACAGGCTGCACACTGGGCAGCACAGTGAAACCCAAACCATAGTTTTGTTAGCTCAGTGGTTATTCCAGGAGAAGAGTGGAATCTGCTGACCAGCTTTACTACAACTGCTGTCGCTCTAATTTCTTCTTGAAGTCTCATTGGATTAGTAACTACAACTGATCTTGCAAGAGTTCAATTCCTGATGATATGGCAAGTAGAACAACTAAAAGCTGGGCTACACTGGAGTGAAGAACCAAACTGTCATGTTTAAACAGCATTTTAACTTTTTAAAGCATTGCTAAACATTGATTCATTAATTTTTAGAGCATCCATGAAGACAGCAAATAAGTTGTTGTTCTTTATGCTTGGATTAAACCTAAACTGCAGGGTTCTTGGAAACTTGGTAGCAAAATGATACTTGAGAAGGCAAGATGCAACGTGTTTTCAGATAAAGCAGGATGTTGGGTCAATCCTACCTTAGGAAATAAAAAGGTGAGTAGGTGGCTGCCTTGCAGTATTCCTAGATGTCAACATTCCCCTCTCTGTCCATAAATACCTCTGAAAATAAATGTGTAATGGACCCTCACAGAAAAGCACATTCCTTAACTCTATAGCTTAAAAAGAGTTTTGTGGGTTTTTTAAAAGAAAACTTAAACTCCACACCAGCTTCCACCTACTTTCTGTCTTTCTTTATACACTTAGTGCTCCAGTACACAACAAATATTCTCTTCTTAACAGATCAAACAAGACATTTAGAAGTATTAAGCCTTCCAAAGAGAAAATGAATGGTAGACCACGAGGGTCAAGAGTAAGGGGTAAAAGGTAAATCACAATTGTACTCCCAATTAATTTGCTGCTTCCTGTCAGCCATGAGTAAGGAAAGCTCCATGACTAAGGCCATCCTTTCCAAGCTGGTGGAGCCAGATGGTGTGATGTGATAGAGTTAATATTAATGTTTGCATGCTGCCTTCTCTTGACTAATCAAGAGTGCTGCTTCACGCTGCTTTGGGGAAGAAGGCTGCAAAGCCAAGGAGATCTGTCATTCTAAGGAAACTTGAAGCAGGAATTTCTCTTTGTTCAGACAGGCTCTGATTTCTAGAATTGGGACCCAAAGTTTTAGGCAGCCTTTTTTCTTCAAACTTTTATTTATTTATCACAGTATTGGGAATACACCTCTTCAAAATGCATTCAAATTTACATTTTTTATTTGGAGTTGTGGATCATTGCTCTGTGGGCACTTCTCTTCCCCCCAGATTGTGCTTTAAGATAATATTTGAATAGTCAGAGCAGTAAGTCACTAGTCATTTCTTTTACTCTCTACCACAATTTAGCATTTTACACAGAATGTGCAAGGGTTCCTTTCATTGAGCTGAAAAAACACCACAGTGTTACATCCTTTTCCTGAGCTTCAGAAGACAGACTCAGGATACTTCTTTACTCTTTCAATCCCACCAATGTAGGATTTCTCAAATAAGGAAGCATTTCCAAACAATCCAAATTTGGATACACTTTTGATACTGGAGCATTAACAATTGCCACCACCTTAAAATCACTTGGGCCAAATCCTGCAGCACCTAAAATTCATTCAGTTTAAATGTCAATCAACCTAAATAGTGACTTCAAATCAATAAGGGCTTCATGATTTCACATACTGTTGCTTTTCATTTTTAGTAAGGATGGATTTTTCAAGTCCACATAAGCTTCCCTCGCAGGGAAATGAGCTAACTTTTGATCCTAAATAATCCTGGTTTTAATTGTATTCTATTTCTAGGATACACTTTCATCTTAATATATTGCACTTTGTTGGTGATGGAATCCCCATCTATCTTCTCAAAGTAAGCAAAATGATTTTTCTAATATCATTTGCCTTTGTTTTAATTTGAAAGATCTCATTTCTCTGGCTTGTGTTCTGATACTTGGTATATTCTCTTCTTTAATAAACAGTAATTCAACTACCAGTCTTTGTATTCTATAACTATAAAAATACCGAATTTTAAAAGAATTGTTTTCTTTATAATATTTAGTAACACAAAAGCCACTCCAAAACCTAGACTGGAAGAAAATATTTTCAGCTAAATTATATTATCAAATTTCATGTGATTTCTATTAACAATATGAACTAAAATCTGGTTTGGCTTTTCATACTGAAATGGTACATCTGATCTTCTCAGGCACAAATGCTATTTTTAAATAAAAAACTGCTTCTATAAATATTTTAGCTTTAAACACCCATAATTCAGTTTCTCTTTTTTTTTACACTTAGAATTGCAGCAGGGCCTTGGAGAGGTTAAACAACTACAAAAAACCCTAACATCCACATAATGACTGCTAGTAGCATTTCCCCGTGTTCAAAGCAGACTGTCCATAATTCAGAGGACAAGACAAGGTCACTAATAAACATCAGTGAACTGTGCCTGCTTTTGCAAGTTCCACATAAAAATAGTGCATCCCTAGGAACACAAAACAGACATAATAGATTGGTTCACATCAGAACACACATAAACACAAGAAGCTAATCATCTTTTGATTGCAAGAGGCTCTGGCTCAATTATTTTGCGACACTAGCAGCAGTCTCCTTTGTATAGAGCTAAAAGAAAGGCAAAAAGTTGCTTTGTGACTTTAAGCAATCAGAACCAATGCCAGGACCAAATTAAGCTCTTTGTAGACAAAAGTAAAAGGCTGCATTTGGCCTGCTACCATCTACACATTTGGCAGAGCTGGACTCAAAAAACTACAGTGCACATCACGAAGGCATCACCAACTGAATTATCCTCTCCCACCAGAAAACACACATGCAGCAGGGTGGGAATAAAGGTGTTTCCCACCACCTTATTTCTTCTGAATAAAAAGTGATTCCAGGAGGGACTGAGGGTACCACTTACCTGCAGTAGTGTGTATCACAGCATATCCAAAAAAGCAAAAAGCACACTGCACTCCCCTCTCTACATAAACTACCTTCAGCTCTGAACAGGAAATGCACTCACCAAGTGACCTGAGCCATGTGCTCTCCCATAAAGTGGAGGGGGAAAACCACATGGCAACCATGAACTTAATGAGTAAAATATCAGCTTGTGAGAGGTCATCATGTGAAAGTTACTATGAGTGGTACATAAAGAAGGTGCTCCTGAATAATTTACTCTCATAATAACAAAACATTGAGGAAAAGAGTGCTGTCATCCTGAACACCCACGTGACAATGACTACTGAATACTCAGAGAAAGATTAATGGCTTCCGAAATACTCAAAACCTTTGTTATTAGACACTTTCTCTTATTCAGGTCCAAAGGATAAGCCAGAGTACACCCTAAAATACACTGTATTTAAATAAGAGATTTACCAGCTGTCCCAGCTTTGCCCCCCTCCACCCCCTCAAAAAAAAAGGAAAAAATATGCAACATCTTTTACTTTTGTTTCTTCAATACTTGATGCTGTTTAAGGTATCAATTCATTGCATCTTCTGCATACTTTCCTTGTCGTTTTTCATTCTTATCCCTACTTAGCTTTCTGAGTTCATATCACATTTAAAGCACCAGAAAAAGACAATTTCTTCCTTGATATTGGTTTCAAGACATTTCTTGGTTTAGCCAAACTGTCATGTGTTCCACCCTTTACTTCCCAGCACACAAACACTTCATCTTCAGGCAGATTTCCTCATGACAGGATGCAGCATGCATCACAATTTCTTTGTATTACTTTTTCCACCCATCCATTACTTCATCTCTGTCTCTGAAAGCTGTAAGTAGACCTCCACTCCTCAAATGAGAAAACTAACAATCAGAAAACACATTTTTCAGGAAAGTAACAGACATCCTAAAAATCTCAGAAGCTTGCAGATTATTCAGGCAAAATAGTGTCACTTCAGACCCTAAAAATCCTCTGACATCTCAGTGAGGGAAACTATTTCATTTACATACAACACTGTCAATATTTTGACTGGCAAGCTTGCTAAATATTAGAAATATTTTTGAAAAAAAACCCCTCATTATTTTCTCACCAGTACAAAATTGTCCAGACAGATGATAAATTAGGTATCTTCAGAGGTATTTAATTAATATGGGCAAATCTGTGAGTGTAAAGAGGGTAACAACCTCACCAAGCTACACGAGATAAACTACTGGTCTGTGCATTAGAAGTAGAAGGTAAAAATTATTGTAAATGAAGAATGACACTGGTCATTGTAATAAGAATCCAAAGCGAAATATAAACAAACAGTATCAGTATAGATTTTTTAAAAATGTTTTAAAAGATACAGGCCTAAAGCTAAGATACATTAAAAATTCTCCTCATGAATTTTTTTTTTATAGTGTCCATTTAACTTACAGTCAACAGACTCTCTTCAAAGAAAAGGTTCCAAGAGAGTCCTCTATGAGAAGCTATCTATAATCATTTCCAAGTTAATTTTTGCCTTGAGAAGCATTTTTCTAGACCAGATATCACAGGTTATGGTGGCTTTGCCCTAGCCAGACCAAAATGATGGAAGTGTATATCTGAAATATTCGATTCTCTCACCAGGCACCCGGGCAGGACATGCCCAGGCATCACCTGGGAATATGGAGGCTAAAAAATACATAAATTCTTGCCACTAAGCACATTTTTTGTGACTGTGCAAACAACAAAAGTTACTGAATTCACAGGGCCACATTGACCTCAGTGAATAGTGCAGCCATCCTACACAAAAATGGAACTACTGAGTATTCCCTAAATCTGCAGTTTCAAAGGTTAACAGGAAGGACTTGGTAAATTATTTCATCTCTAACCTCAAACCTGTGTTGCTTCTTCACTCACATTGACCAAACACAGCATTTCTCACCCTATTTTTATTTAAAAATAAGATGAATATAGTATTTTTGCATCTCACTTCTGCATTTGTGAAGTTATTTGAGACCTTGTAATGAAAGAACTGAAAATCCACATGAACTATAGTGTTACTAAATGGTACCCTGTGTTTGATTTTCATTTAAAAACAACCCTCTTTAACACAACATAAGTACAAGGCAACACTACTACAAGACATTCTTTTCAGCTTTGATAACAAAGTTTTAACTATGTGGATTGAAATTTCTCAGGTTGGAGGTTGAACTTATTCTACAGGTTTCGGGAGAAAAAAATCAGTCATTTTTAAGAGAAGGATAAGTGCTTTATCTTACAATATTCAAAAATTCACACACTAGAAATTCCCAATGAAAATGGGTAATAAATGCTTCAGAGCCAGGACTTGCAATCTGACAAGCAACATTGCCCAGATTTCAAGGCCTTCTGTCATGTACATGACTTGAATCTTGTCAAGTTAAAGTTCCATAAAAGAATTGTGACTTCCATATGCTCACTATGGAAAGAGAACAAGCTGCAGGGCCAGGACCATCCCAGAACACAAGAGGCACTGAACTTAAAAACTAACTGGAACTTCATACCTGGATCTCTACACTCTCCAGCAGGTGTAGCCCCTGTTTTCTCCCCAGGGCTGACAGAAGAGTATGACCACCTACGCTTGTTACCTCCTGTTTTCCAGTTGGTTTACAACAGTTAGTCCTGTTTTCCAGATGGTAAAATAAGAGCTATGAATAGAAGTGTTTCAGCTGTTTTAATAAATTGTGCAGTAAAAACATTTTGTGTATTTAAATTTGGGGGTGGGTGAAAGTGTGTGTTTCAGGAGATACATACCAAGAAAATGATATCCAAAAGACTTTGTGAATGATACAAGAATTAAGCCTCTGTGAGCAACATCATCACTCTGTTTCCATGGAATTCTAATGTTTACATTACATTCAAGAACTACTTTCTGACAGAACCCCTAGAATACCTTACTGCTGTGATATTGATTCATCTTCTCCATCTTGGGAACCACAAGGCTGAGTAAAGAGGTTGTATTTACAGTGAAATCCCTGCCCCGAGGAAAAAGGCACATTTCCATAGTGAACCACACTGGTATCACTGTAACTCCCAGCAGGAGTCACAGTCTTTGCTGATGGACAATAGGAAGGAGCAGTCTGAACACAGTTTTACAAACTATGATGTCATGGCCATTTGGAGACAGCCACTCTATCATTTGGTACTCCAAATCAAGCTGTAATCCTCCTTCATATGCAAAAACTTGTTGATGGTTTAATGAAGGTGACTAAGGAAAATTAATTTTCTATCAATTAGAGTGGGACAAAGGCTGTTCTTGCATTTACTTTTCTAATAGAATGCCTTTTTGGCCAAATTCAATAAAAGTTGGAAAAAAGTTAGGAATTTGGGCCTTAAAAGACAGAGCTCAGCTTTTACAATCATCCTCAAAATGTGATTTTTCAGGTGCAGATTATCAGCCGTTCTTCTGGGACACTAAATACCTCTATGAGCCCAGACCTTCAATGACCTAATTATTCTGTCTTATTTTTCAGTAATCTGTTGTTTTCCTTGTCCTTTGGTAGGATAAGGCAATGTCCTACTTTTTTACAGTGTCCTCATGAATGCCCTATCCTCAAAAAGGGGAGGGAAAAAAAACCCCAACCATATGGAACACTTCCAGTTGTGAACCTGTGCCTATTGATGGTGCACAGCAAGAGCACAGAGAATGCTCTTCCCATTTCATAACCTGTTGCACTTCCATGTTTGTAACGTCACAAGGAGTACTTTTTTTCTTCAAAGTTTTGTTTCTAAAGCTTTATACCAGTTGAAACATGGAATAGCTTGTACTATATCACATCCCCATTTAATCTCTGAGGATGTAACATATAGGAGTGTAGCTGACTCATTTTTCCAATATGACAACTTCCTGGTGTCCTGGACAGTCATAACCTTCAGTTTTCAAATCATACAAAATATTTCTTCCCTTTATTTGCTTCCCTTTGCTTTCTTTAGAATGAGTAACTGAAACAAAATTATTTCATAAGGCATTTCTTTTTCCTCATACAAGGCATGAAATAATATATATCAAATACATACATAAGAATTGGACATGACCTGAAAACCCTTTTCTAACCTAATTTCATAAAGGTTACTCACTGCTCTGTACATGTGTACGAGAACATTCAAAAATCCTAACAGTGTGCTGGGTCTGCATTCCAAAAAGTCATCTTGATGCCTCCTTCTAATCCCTTTCCCTGGAATAATACTCTCTGATAAACAGCTCAAAAATCCATGTATCGCAGACTGGGCAACAATTTATGAACAGTACAGTCAGTCCACTTCCCCAGAACAAACAGCAATACCTGCTCTTATTAGCCCTTTTACTCTCCTGAGAATCTTTATGTAATGTTGCATTAGTAGCCTTTACTAAATTAGAAAACCAAAAGGGAAGATAAATCAATATGAATGTACGTTTGCTGATATTGATTTTTCCTCTCATAGGCAGCATGGGACTATTGTGGCTCCTATTAATACAAGGAGTGGAAGAGCTTTAAATGGTTCTGTTTGGATAATTACCCAGTAGTTTGGGAAACTTATTCAAACTTCTTTAGTCTGTAATTTTGAACTAGACACTTCATGAAATCAATTCCTTCTCATGAATAATCATGTTAATATGTTGATGACAATTTCTTGATGTAGCTTATCAAGAAGATGACTAGGAGAGACATTCAGTCTGGTATTCATAAAAAAAGGATGAAGAGCTGGGCGATATGAAGGTCAAGGGCAGCCTAGGCTGCAGCAAGCACAGCATTCTGCAGTTCAACATCCTGGAAGAAGTTGAGCAAGAGAAATATGGGAATCACAACTTTGGAATTCGGACTATATTTCGGTTTGTTTGGGAATGGACCGTGGGGGACCCCACAGAAGACAGCCCTGGAGGGCTAAGTGACCCAGGACATGTGGCTGGTCCTCACAGACCCCCTTTTGAGTGCAAGGAACAGGTCATTCTGACAGGCAGGAGTGAAGCCACCATGGCAGGAAGCTGGCATGGATGAACAGGGAACTCCCATCTCAGCTCAGGAACGTGGAGATGGAAAGCCAATGCCAAAGTTCAGATGTAGCTGGAAAAATTGCCAGATTAAAAGGAAGAAGGGCTTCTGCAAGTACATTGGCAGCAAAGGGAAGGCTGGAGGAATATGGCCCCACAGCTCAGTTTGACAAAGGACATGGTTAAGGCTCAGGTACTCAATGACTCTTTTGCCTTACATCTTTTTCTGTTTATTTATTTTCAGTTTTGGGGGGGTTGTTGGGGTTTTTTTGGGGGGAAGAGGTTTAATTCCTGGAAGGATTGTCTTTAGGTCTTCAAAGTCTCCAAGCCCGGTTTCAGTCTGTGGGAGTGGAGAACTTAAGCCAGTTGGACATACACAGATCCTTGGAACAACGTGAGCTGTATCTGAAGGTGTGGACAAAGGAAGCCAATGTCTCTATGAAGTTGTCATCTCATTTTTGGAAGGTCATGACTATCAGAGGAGGTTTTTGATGAACAGCAAGACAAACACCATCTCCATCTCCAAGAAGGAGGAGCCAAGGAGCTGCAGGGCAGTCAACCTAACCTCAGTTCCTGGAAAGATGACAGAGTAAGTATCTTAGAAGCCATATCCAAGCACACAAAGGATGAAAAGGAACAGCAGGTTGGAATTACCAAAGGCACACAATGCCACAGCAACCTGACTACTTTCTATGGTAAGATCTGGCTTTTTGGACAAGTGGAGAGTAATGGGTGCCACTTACCTTGACTTTAGCAAGGCCTTTGACAGTCTCCTGTACAAATTGGTAGCTCAACTGCAGAGTTGTAGATTAGGTACGCAAGAAAGATGAAAGTTTCCCTGGACTGGCACAAATCACAAATGCCAAATCCTGCCCCTAGGGTGGAATAATCCCATGCACCAGTAGATGCTGGGAAGCAGCTTTGCAGAAGAGCCAGGTGTCATGGTCAAAAAAATAAGCTGAACACGAGCGAGCAGCATGCCCTGGCTCTGAAGGAAGCCAACCACATCCTGGACCTAATCAACAACAATGTTGCCAGCAGGTCACAGGGAAGTCATTCTGTGAGACCACAACTGGAATACCCCAGCTAGTTTTTGGCTGCTCAGTACAAGACACTGCAATAAGAACTAGTCCAGAGCCTCTAAGAGAATTAGGGAGCTGAGGCACACACTGTATGAGCACAGGCTGAGAGAACCGGGCTTGCTAAGCTTGAAGAAGAGATGTCTAAGACCTTGTTGCTGTCTTCAGATGTTCAAGAGGAGGGTATGGAGCAGCTTCTTATGAGAGGTGCACAGCAAAAGGATGAGAGGCAGCAGATAAGTCATAAAGCAGGAAATCCCAATTATACACAAAGAAAACAATTTTTGTTATGAGGGTAATAAAACACCGGAACAGGTTGCCCAGAAGTGCTGTGGAATATCCATTCCTGTTGCTACTACTTTAGTTTAAGTCAAACCTCTGTTCAGAAACATTTTTACAGAAAAGGCAAATTTGGGATCTTTTTTTCCTGTTACTGTAGCAGTTGAAATATAGTATTCTCATTCACAGAACAAAGATCATATTCCTCAGTACCATAGGACAGCTCAGAATCAGTGCAACTACAAAACTAATGCTGTTATCATTCCCTCCTAGTATAGCAAGATGGATTTGCCATGTGAAAGGAAAATCCCATAAGTCAGGCAACCTTATTCACTTAGACTGAATGAAAATGGAGTCATCACTGATGGAGTTAATGCAGATAAGAGGAAATCAAACTTCAGAAAAGCTTTACCTCATTTCATTGCTTAAAATTTTTAGTGATAAGTAAATGAGCCTCTCTCTCCTTTTGGGCCTGTGCTTTTTTGCATACAATCATACACACATATACTACCTAAAGCTCAGACAAGACAGCTTGGTTTATGTAATTTTTGCAAACAGCAATATCCAAGATAGAATGTTAAAAATAGTACCCCACGCCTTTTCCTCCCTCTGTATCCTAAGCCACATTTCAAACCACAGTCTCTATTGACACACTTTTAAGATAAGTACGACTTTTAGGATAAAATGTAACTGCTATTTGTCAGCTGGAGTTAATGATACTTAGACATTTGAAAATGTTAGACTGCATCATCTCTCTTGGAAGTGCACAGAGGGCTTCTACATCTTGTGGCAACTGTTGCCAAGTAGTAGGGAAAACAGAGATGCTTTCTAGCAGGCTTTATAATTTCATAAATGCATTCTCAACCATTACAACATTTTTCTTGATGGTCAATCAACTTCTCCTGCAATTGTTAAGTCTCTGTCTCTTTCTTCCTCTAGAGAAAATGTCTGTTGGTCTGTATGGCTCAGAAACCCCTTGGAGACAAAGAGACAGAAAATGTATGGGATGTTCTCTCTGGTTTCCAGTTGCTCAGTGCTGCATGAGGGGAGACTCTCCACAGGTTCTGTTCCATACCAGCAGCCACTTCCAACTAGGTCACGTCACAACCAGCAATTAAAGTGACCTAAAAAATGGTCGTGGCAGAAGGACAGGTTCTGCTAACGACAGCACACTGTTTACCCATCCTGGTGCTCAGCACTTCCTTCCATCAAAACACTCCTCTTACTCTATTTCCAGTTGTAAAATCCACCTGGATTTTCCTGCCCCTAGACCTACACAACTCTGTCCTTTCCATTTCATTCTGCTCCCAGCAGGTGTCCCATTCTGGCCGCAAACCTCCTTCAACTCTGCCTGCACGCTAACCCCGCATTCCACTCCACCACGACAAGCCTTGTTCCACCTCCGCTCTGCCTCCTGTACTCCATCCCAAGCTTCCTGGCTCTTCTGTCCCCTCCTGACATCAGCTGTGATTCATACATCCCACCTCCCCAGTCTGGATGTTCATGTATTGTACCAATACTGACACAACATTCTCAGTAGTTTTCTTCCAATCCTCACCTCTCCTTTAAAATCATGTTGAACAACATGACCTCCAGACGCCCCTTTCGACCCTTCTGTGGCTCTGAGAGCACCATGAAGTGCTGCATTATCTGATCTCTTAATTACAGGACTCCCTCAGAAGCCATGTAAAACAGTTGCAGAAGGATCTTGCCTTAAAGCTGAGTAGCAAGTAAATAACAGAAACACCCAACAAAAATGTCCTGAACCTGATTTAGTTTTGCACATTCTTGGTAGGTTTACTAGTGCTTTGATGACACAGCAATTTCACTGTAGATAACAGAGCAAGTTCAGCTGAATATTATATGATTAATTTAGGATGATAATAAAATTAACAGATTTGGGCAATCCAGCATGAAAAATAAGAGGGGGGGGGAAATAAAAAAAGAAAGCATGTCATGTTACTCCTTATGGAAGCTTTCCTTTGAAAAATCCACACAGTTCATGTTTCTGTCAGGCGAGGTAATATGCCTGTAAATTTAATCTGACAGAAGAAGCAGCACAGCATCACCAGAAAATGACAAAATCAGATTGCAAGAGAGGGACAGCCAAATGCCTTCACAGCCCTCGGAATCCACAGAGGGAAACAAATTCACATAACTGTAATAAACCCAGACTCAGACACTCACTGGAGGTTTGTGGTGCTAATACCTTTAGTTTCCACTTCAAAATCTCATTCAAAAGTGCTTAAATCTTCTACTGGTTGCCTGATGGAAGGTGACTTTGCCAAATCCAAGCCTTCAGAAAACCAGGATAGACTGTATTTATTGTTTCCAAGGGCAACACTTCAAACGTTACCAAGTTTTAATTTCTGGTACAGTTACACAAATCTGCACTCTTTTTTTGACCCAGGCCTGTCTTCTCATACACACAAATCCTAAAGCAACACAAATAATTACCAAAATGAAGATTTAAAATAAAAATGAAACATTTTTACTATTCAGGAAGCTGCAAGTAACTGCATTTAAAGTATAGAGGTAATTGTGGATCCTTATTGCAACATGCTGCATAACAAAAGAAAAAAAAGTCAATTTTCAGTTTGAAAGGAAGTTTACTTTAAAACAAATATCTCCTTGATATTTTCTAGTCAAATAAAGCAAGTAATAAATAAATGATCACCCAAGGTGTTGTGCCAAAATATAAAGATCGTGCTATTATAGGTTAGGTGATCTCACCTTAAAAGACATTTAAAATAGCTTTTAAGGTTAACTTTAACTGCAGAAGGAATATTTGTGAGAGCCTGGAGAAGCACCTGGAGGAGCAGAGCTGAAATAGCCATTAGCATCACAAGAATTACCCCACAGCAGTATCCATGGGCAGCTATCAAAAATACAAAAGCATTGAGGGAATATTTAAGACAGAAACTTCCCTTTATTTGCTTGGTTACTTTAACTCTAGGGATCCTTCCTTATATCATCATTTATCTGCTCTCTGAAATTCACTATTGTTACAACACTCTTAACTTCATTCAGTATTGTCTAAAGCTAAGAAATGCTGTATAAGTCCTCAACATTCTTCATTTAAAAAACAAACACAAGAACAAAACCCAAGAAGACACTTCTGTCAGTCTAGAAGGAAATAATGCAAATTCTCTTAATAAAGTAACGCTGTAACAGCTAAAAGTATCATGTTATTCAGACTTTCTCCTTCTACTTCCTCAATTAGCTCAAGCAAAAGCTGATGGGAATGTTCAGAACTCATACAAAGATATTCTGGCACCACAGGCACAGCTCTCCAGCACTATCAGATTCTCTGCAGCAGCAACAGTGGCTCTGTGATGACTCCATTCCCTTCATAGGGCAAGAGCTGCTATGTCAGGTGAGGTGTAAAACGAGATCCTGACTTAATGTAATTATCTAATGGAACTTTCCATACTCGGAATTAATTAAATGGGGCCATTTTCTCTGTAAATGGTTGGAAAATATCTCTTTTAGAGCAACAGGTGTTTGGTTCTGCCAAATTAAATGGTGATTACCAGAGAGATGTGGTTGGAAAGGTATTATCTTAGGGAAGATATAATTGTTGCTGTATCTTATTAACCTATGGGACTGCCTGATCCTCTTTAGTATTTTTCAGTATTGCAGATGGCTTGTCTAGCCAATGAACCATGCAAAGAATGAAACTGATGGTTCAAAACAGTTTATGTCAGTTTATCAGGCCAGCAATAAGGTAAAGGCTATCAATAATATCTTATTGGACTTCAGCACATATAGTTGTGGCAGCAAAATTACAGAAAAAAAATCACATCCTAGCTCCAAATGGTTGCCTTCTCATGATAAAATCTAGTGTTACATTTTAACTGTAATTAAAGTAGTATGGGGGTGGAAGTAAAGAAATTTGCAAAGTTAAACCTTATGAGAAATGCTACTGAAGTCAGTGTATTCTGTTGCATTAAATAAATAAAGGACGAAAAAGCCTTCTGCAAGTTTTGACAGTATTTTTTCTTTGCTATGGCAGGAAAATCAAAAATATATGTTTGGAACATTATCAGAAGTAGAGAGAGACTGGAGGATGAAATCTAGAATTTTATTAAGAGATCTGACAGAATCATACTCACAAATGTATAGCTACAGAAGTCAGGCAAATTTTGAGGTAAAGGCAACACAACCAGGAAAAATATTCCACACACAAAATATTCCGCACATCTTCTTTAGGTTTATCATAATCTCATTTTTGCCTATCTAAAAGACAAGACACTGAAATCATATAGTCACTTAAAACATTGAAAATCTAACACCAATAAAAATAAAAATTTTTACTGATTAAATGTACATAAGGAAGATTTTTTCTTCTCCTGAATAACACTAGAATTCAATGCAATTATATTGTATAGACTCTCCCTTCCTCCTCCTGAAATAAGTCCTTTCCTAGTGTTAAACTTGTTTTTTCAGCTCAGATTATGTTCTCTGAAAAGTGACTAAAGGTAAATCAAAAAGAATTGCTCATAAGTATAATATGTACATAGGAAGTTACAAAGAAAAAAATGTAGCTCTACTAATGATAGCAGGTAACTTTCCTCTAGCTCTCCTCAAGCTAAGCCACTGGCAGAAACTGAGCATATAAAAAAGGTAAAGCTCAGTACCTTGCAAATGAATGCATAGCAAAAGAGGAAGTAAAGAGTTATATTTTGCTAAGTGATTCTGATACTAAGTCAGTCAAAGAAAAAAAGTCCTTTGGTAAAATCCCAGGTTCTTACATGCAGGAAAAATGCAACCCTCAACTGAAAATCATAGTAAATTATAGTTAATTATTTCATACACAGTATGTATAATATCAGAATTCCAAGTACAACAATGCCAAAGAACACTATCCCCTTTCAATGTGGACTAACATTTGCAGAAAATCTCAAAACGGTCTCATAAACTTCACCAGGGAGCCACACTGCAGACAAACACGTGCCTGCTAAGAACCTAATGTGCTGTGGTTATCTGGGGGCAGGGGGGGAGCTGTTTAGAATTGGAATGAAAGCAGCCAGATTTACTTTTAGTGCAGACAGAGAGCATTTTAATAACAGCAGTGCATGAAACTATAATAGTCTGACCCTGTACTCATGAAAGAACCTTTAGCAAGTAATAAATTACTAACAAAGAGACTAAAATTGTTTTAACCATTAGGGATGGAGTTAAGAAGTGGTCTAAGAGTACAGCTGAGAATTTCAGCTTTTGAGCATGAGGAAACCAGTGCAGTCTCCTGAGAGCCTTAATAAATGTGGGCTCAAAAGACCACATATTTCAGTTGTGCCTGGGAAGGGATGCAGCCAGACTCCAGCACAAACCACAGGGCACTGGTTCCCAAAAGGGGAGAGCTACCATGCTGCAGCATTGAAGACACATGCCCAGGAATATGTGGAGCATGGATAATCAAGCCTTGTTGGATCATTCTGGCTCCACCAAAGCAACCTGGTGCTCCCAGGAAACCAGCATGCTGGAAGGCATCACACAAATGTATTTAAGTGGCCCTGGATAAGTAAGAGGAACTTATTAGTGCTGCCTCAGCACTCTTTCCTCTAGCAGGGGCAGCAGTGGTGCTACCAGTCAGAGTGAGAAGAAAATTACGGCAGCCTTTGAGAAGGAATAAAAAGGAAAAGGCAACTACCATGCAATAACAACTCCAAAGGAGCTGGAGAAGAGGAGGTGATGCAAATGAGGTGCTCAACGCTACATTGGCTCAAGTGATTTCTGCTGTTTATCAGAGAAAGGAGTGAATGTGGGCAGGTAGGCAGGCAGCCAGGGGAGGCTGTGATCTCAGCAGTGCTGGGAACACTTGTTTCTCACACACTTCACTTCCCCCATCTGTCTGGTTCACACTGAGGCCACAGACACACCTGTGCCAGGCCAGAACCAAGGTGCCAAAACGGCAGGACTGAATGCCTGGGACCTGGGGCAGGGCTTGCACATGCTCAGCAGTGCCACCAAATACACCCACAGAAAATTAGTGCTCAGGGTCAGTGATTTGCTGTAGAAAGCATGGCTGAGTCTTTCCAAGTGTCACAGATTCTGGAACGCAAAGGTTTAGTAACTGCTTGAACAACCCTTGGAAAAGGTTTGGCCTAACCATCTCCACATTTGTTATTAAAGGAGACCTTCAAAGTACCATGCTGCATGGATTTTGCCTTAAATTGGTCTGAATACTGCCTACACAAAATCCTTTTCATACCATATCAAAAGCAAGATGTGGTTTGGGTTTTTTTAACAGAACAGTATCCAGGTAGGTAGAAGACAAAAAAAAAAGTGACATTCTAATTATATACTTCACGAAATGATGACATTTTGAAAGCTAGAAAATTACTTTGTTTCCTAAACAAAATTACAGCAAAATCATTCAGACTTGATTTTACAGTTATTATGAACTACTGGGTTACTGACTGTAAGAAAATGAACCACAGTTTAAAGAATCAATGCTTTTAAGCTGTGACATTTTTTGCTAAAACATCCTTAAGTTTTTAGATGCAGTGAGAATTCACATCGTTTCTCTTCTTAGCAGCGTCTTGTTTCGTTGGAAAATTTTTACTATCAAGTGATCCCACAAAGCAGGGCAAAACTAATGGCTTTATTAAGTATATTTACTTCAGGCTAAATGAAAGGAGCAATTACATCCCCCTTATACAGGAAAACAGCTGGAACCAGCTGAGTACCTCAGAGTGCAGCAGAAAATATAAAAGGGCCTGATCAGAAGCTTGACAGGTTCGCTGACTCAAAACAGAATGTTAGGGAACTGTCTGTCCAGCTGTGGGCACAGGGACCTGGGAGGGAGGTGGTAAAAAGCAGCTACAACCAGGGCACCAGAAACACACAGGCAAAATATCTGACAGCTCTGCTTCAAGATATTGAACCTCACAGCTGAGTTTTCTTCCAGGGACCTCAAGGAAACAGGACACTCTACAGCCTTCCTATGTCAGGAGAAGGGCACAGGAGATAACCTGGAGCCAGTCAGTCTCCCTTAACACAACAAATGTTGTAATGTTGTAAGTTGTAACAATTGAAAAGCACCTTATTTCTGCCTCATTGTTTTTCAGGGCTGGAATATATCTTCTACAATCTGTATACTGCTTTCTCCTACTCAGTAGCAGTAACTTTTTAAATTCAAATAAATAGCCTTTCAAATACAATTTTTACAGCACACTCTTCCTTATGGAAGTTTTTGCAATATGCACCCCACCCAACCATCCAAAAGAAAAAAAAAAAAAAAGAAAAAGGAAAAAAAAGGAGAAGAAAGTAGGCCACCCTTTTTGTAAGTGTTATTGTTGGAGGCAGCAAAAACATCTCTAAAGGAAAAGTCAAGGAGTCAAGGAAGCCAAGAGCTTCACACTTCTAAGCCTGGATGACAAGTTTGGACTTTGTGTAAGCAGCAGAATTGCCAAAGAATTGAAGATGATGGTAATAAGAAACCCCAGTATATAAGGAGGAATGTGCTTAAGGGTGCCTGGAAACCGTGAATTGAGAACTATTTAATCAGCAAAAAGAAACTAATGTGCATCTGTTAACTATTTAAGCAAAAACTGACTTATCTTTCCTACTTACTACTTTTTCCTTGGTTGTTTTTTTTTTTTCCTTTCTACTCTGGTCATTTCCAGACCAAGGACAGCAGTTTTCCTTGTCCACCATAAGCCCATGTATCTTCCTTGTTTTTACAAGATCTGTAGGTCAGCCAGAGCTTTGCAATAAAACTGCTTAGAGCCATTTTTCTACCACAAGTATCACAAAAAACACTTAGAGAATTCTGAACTCTAAAGCTGTGTCACAACTCCAAATGAAACAAGGTGGCTTTAGAAAAGGAGAAAGTGAGAGCGAGACATTATAACTAGAGCATGTTCAGATGTTTCCTCTCCTAATATATGATTGCAGAGCAAGCAGTAGGTCCTTATTCTTAGAGATGCAATTTTTAGTGGCCTTCTGGGATACAGAATAAAACCTATATAGTCTCTCCCAAGTCCCAAAAACCAGCCTTTCATTCTGTCCTTTTTGACAACATGGCCATTTCAAACTCCGCTCAAGAGACTCACTGTCCCTACATTTAATACTATGAATTCCCAGCTTGGTGTCTCTCAATTCTCTCCTGTCCCCCCTTCCCACCATGGAAGTTTTCACCTAGTCTTGCCCATTTGGTCTTGGAACAGATGCTACTGCTCACTCTATCCCACAGGCTCCATCTGGCCTAGAGTGAGAAGAAGGGAAGAAAACACAATAGCAGACCTCATCCCCTCTGTCTAGCTACTGTCCATTTAAAAATGTTGTGTCAGGAATATTGCAAACAATTAAGACAGTATCCACGACCTTTGCCTTTGGTTCTTCCAGCATATCCCGTTCTCTGGCAGTAACTATATCACCCTACTGCTGCTGAATAGGGAAGGTGGTAACTCCCTCCAGAATTGCTACACCAGTCTGAGGTGCTGAAGTAAAAATAATTTGCTCTTGCAGGGGGTTCAGGCAGAAGGGTTAAGCAAATCTTTCCAATATATGTACTGAGCTTATCTGAATGCTTCATAAAGCTCATGTATTTGCTCTAAACTGTCAGTACCAATAGATTAATAATAAATATGTGTGTCTGACGGGAAAACGTGGCAACTGAAATCTTGGTCTTGTCCATCTGTTGCTTGCTGTTTGTATAACTCCACATTATAGTATGCTTGTTTAGGTTTCAGCTGCTTGCCGCATGTATGAGCGTCTATATATATATATGTGTGTGTGTATATATATCCACACGAGGGTTGTGTGATGGCTTAGTTTGCAACGCTGTTGCCTTCGGCTCGGTGCAGGAGCGGGTGAGTGTGTGCCAGCACACACACACCGTGTGTGCTCAGCCTCCCACCCCGCTGCTCTCCCTGTGCCGGTGCTGGGCCGCGCTCGGCCCACGGCAAGCATTCGCGTGCCCATGGATGGAGACCTGTGCTTACAGACACACCTGCCGGGTTTGCTCCCTGCGGGGACACCAGAGCGCCCACACAGAGCCACAGAATGGTTCGGGCTGGGAGTGACCTCTGGGGATGGGCCCGCCCAGAATTTTGGGATTCCAAAGCCACCCGGAGCAGGTGACACACGGACGCCTCCAGCGGGGTTCGGAATGGCTCCAGAGAGACGCCGCGGCCTCCCTCGGCAGCTGTGCCAGTGCCCTGCCACCCTCAGTGCAAAGTTCTTCTGTTGAGGTGGAACTTTCTGTGTTTCAGTTTGTGCCCACTGCTCCCCGTCCTGTCGCTGGGCACCACCGAAGCCTGGCACTTTCCTCTTGGAGGTATTTGTATGTAGTGATGAGCTCCCCTCAGCCTTCTCTCTGCTGGACCAAAAACGTCCAGCTCCCGCAGTCTCCCCTCGTGAGGGATGAGGCCAGCAGGAGCACCACAGCACTCCCAGGAGGACGGGGAGCGTGTAGGATGGTTGTGTGTGCCTGTGCCGCTGTATCCAGGGGTGAGCTCCTCATCCCCGTGACCCCGTGTGTGCCTGTGCCGCTGTGTCCAGCTGTGGGCTCCTCATCCAAGCCATCCCGAGTCTCTCCATCCCCGCCGTCCCACCCCTGTCCCCGGCCCGCCCCTCGCGCGATCCTAAGCGGGCGGCGCTCGGCGCTCGATTGCGGCCGGCTGCACCCGGGCGGGCGCCGCCGCGGCGCGGCGCGGCTCGGCGGTGGATTGGTCGAGGCTGGGCGGCGGGCGCAAGATGGCGGCGG
>VZTJ01005131.1:1226723-1280224 GCA_013397795.1 Orthonyx spaldingii | reverse complement strand
GCGCTCGGCGCTCGATTGCGGCCGGCTGCACCCGGGCGGGCGCCGCCGCGGCGCGGCGCGGCTCGGCGGTGGATTGGTCGCGGCTGCGCGGCGGGCGCAAGATGGCGGCGGCGCTGGGCCGGGGGCTGGACATCAGCCTGGCGGCGCTGCGGCAGCACGACCCCTACATCAGCGGCATCGTGGACGTGGCCAGCCAGGTGGCGCTCTACACCTTCGGCCACCGCGCCAGCCAGTGGGTACGTGCGCGCGCCCGCCGCGCCAGAACCAGCCACGCCCCCCGCCGCGCGCGCGCGCCGCCGCTGGGGGGGGCGGGGCCTCGCCGGGATAAGCCCCGCCCACCCCGCGCAGGCCCCGCCCCCCGCCATGGCCGAGGTGTGAGGGTGGGGACGGGGCCGGAGCCGTCGGTGTCAGCCCGGGTTCCCCTGGCTCCTCCAATGTGTGCTCGCTACAGCCGCGCTGGGCGCGCTCAGGAGCCCCGGGGTGCCCGGGAATGGGCGTTGGGAGGCTGCAGGATGGAGGAGTTCGGCCGTGTGCGGCAGGGGCTGTGAAGGCTGGGGTTTAACCTGGAGTTGTGGGAGAAAAGGGTTTAACCTGGCGCCATGGGAGGCTGGGGTTTAGCCCGAGGCCGTGGGAGAGTGAGGTTTAATTTAGAGCTCTGGAGGCTAGGATTTAATCCAGGCCTGCGGAGGATGGAGTTTAGCCCCAGGCCGTGGAAGACTGGGGTTTAACCCAGGGCTGTGGAGGCTGGGGTTTAACCCAGGTTCTGGTTTTCAACCCAAGGCCATGGAAGACTGGGGTTTAACCCAAGGCTCTGGGCCTCAGGTGCTCCTCTACCCTTCCAACACCTATAATGGAACCCAAACGTGTACAGAAGAGTGGTGGAGTTACCAGTGCTAAAAGCATTGTTGTAAGACGTACAGACGTAATTGCCTTGGGCAGACTTTTGGTAATAGAACATTCAGGCTCTTTGCAGGTGGTTCTTGGCTTGCTGTAATGGTGAGACTCATGGCCTGTGTTTGAAAAACCTGCCCAATTTTCCTTGTGTGTTGTTGTCCCCCATTTCTGTCTCAAACATCCCCCCTAAGGGCAGGTACCCTTTGGAAAATCCTCTCTCTGCCTCTTGCCTGTGCACTGTGCTCAGGTGTAGCCTGGAATTAACCCAGTGCAATGTTTAGTATCATGGTGTTGTGCCTTTAGTGTTTCCATGCCTTACCTCAAAACCTGTGTCAGCTGCATGGTGACCTGTGCTAGCTCTCACCACCAGCCCATAAAGCTGGGTTTAGTTATTTTTTCCAGGCTTGGGTGAGACAGGTGTAACTGATGGTACTGGTAAAACAGAGAAAAGGGGGGTCACTGATGGTGAGCAAAACGCTGCTCTGTTTTTAACTTTCTTAATGTTCCTTTTCTTCAGGAGAAGACAGATGTGGAGGGAACGCTGTTTGTTTATACAAGGTGAGAACACTACATTTTAACATATATGGGTGAAACCTGTGGTTATTGAAAACCTGGCTGGGATGGAGTATGGCTGAATGAAGTAAAATGCTCCCCCTTGTTCAAGGGTGGAAAGAAACTGAAACTGGCAGAAACAAATGTGGGAACGAAAACATGCTGAAGGAGACATTACCTTGTATTTTGATAAGACTTCCAAATGTGATTTAAATCTCAATATGGGTAAACCGTAGACATCTTTTGTGTTGGTTTAAATAGGATTTGCAGTTTTAAAGTGTCTGAACAAAAAAGAGTGAAATAAATAATGATATTGCTTAAAGGAAGGGAATGGCAGAGCTTTTGAAATATTGTGTCCCCTGCTTAGGGAATTTTCATACTACTTGTGCCTGTTCATTTTTCATGCATATTTCATGCAACATTTCGGATGGTTGTAATGGTTTTTTTTTAGCAGCAACTCTGGTTGGGGCTCTCAGAGCATCATTTCATATACCATTTGTTCTGGGATGTGTTTGTTCTGTTGTGAAGCCTGCCCTGTGCTGGGGTTTCCATGATGGTACCCCAGCATTTCTCTGTGACTGTTGTTAAAATCAGAAAGTTACACAGTCAGCAGGTCTTGGAGTAGCTGCTGAGGTGTAAGGCCAAAGCAGGAAGTTTCTTCAGCTTTTATGTCAAAGAGGATCTGGTAGAAGAGCCGAGAAAGCAAGAGATTGTTTTGAGAAGATGAGAGGTGTGTGAGGTGACAGAGAATCCCAGCAGTCTGTGAGCTTTGTGTGAAGTGGGAATGCTGGTTTCAGTCTTTGCAGCTCTCTTGTACCAGCAGTGGCAATGATCATCAGTCATTTTTCTAAGCTGCTCTCAGGTGAGTGGAGATAAGGTGCTGTTAAAATTACCAGCACGAGAGGAAAGAAGCAGCCCTCTGTCGTGCTGGCAGTAGGGGGATGTGGGGACTTGTGTGCTGCAAAACAGCAGCAGTATTTCCTGGTGTGTTGGTTTCAAAGCTCAAGAACTGACAACATGAAACCTGTGCTTCTGGTGTTTGTTATCTTTCACTGTTCTTTTTGTTGCCTGAGGAAGTTTCCATTTAGAACAGAGGTTGCTGTCTGGCTGCCATTTAGGCAGCAGTATGGAACAGGTTGTGAACTGTGAGTAACATTATGCATTGCCCTCATCATCAGTTTTAACTTTAATTTTCTGTGACTTCAAACAAATTTATAAAATCCTGTGGAAAAGACATTGCCAACAGATAGTTTGGAGACCCCTGGTGTTGTCTTTGTTTCTTCTCATTACCTTAGTCAAAATGTAAAATGATGTTACCATTTTACTTGGGCTGACTTATTTACTGCCCAGCTCATCTTTGTGAATTCTGAGGAACAGTCAAAAAGTCAGACTTCCAACTGGGTTAACACCAGTGGAAATGGACTGTTTGTTTGTTTTAAGTGAAATATTGACCTCTGCCAACAAGGATTCTTGTCAAGGATTTCCCTTTTGTTTATTTTTTGGTTGATACCAATCCTGTAGTACAGGTTCCTGTGCTTTGGTTTCATAGAGAAATCCACACACCAGCAATTAAGCAGAGATGGCACTTTTCCCAAATGTTTAACCGTCACCTTTTTCTTTATTGCCAAACTTGGTTTGAAAGGAATATCTCCTGTCAGGATCATGATAGGTTTAACAGTTCACTTTTATCTAAGTGACTTCAAGTGTAATCCCCATGAATGAGCATAATGATTTAGAGTCATAGAGTAGTTTAGGTTCATCATTTATCAGGGATCATTGAGGGATGGGGGAGGATTCACAGCTGCTCTGGGGCAACCTGTTTCAGTTTCTCACATGGTCACTTTTGTCCTTATGTTTTAGGTGGTACAGAAAATTCTCTTTTTGATGACTGTTCATAGCTGCAATTGTTAACCTGAGTGCTGAAAAGTTCGCTTGCTCTGACTTGTTTTAATTGCTGCTTTCTAGTCCAGTGAGGAACTACAAGGTAGATGGTGGCATTGGATCACGTGATGCTGATAGTCTGTTTATTTCTCATACATAATGTAGGGCTTTGCCATAATTAAAAGGACTAATGAAACTGCAAGAGTCAATTGCTATTTCCTTGGCAACAAAATTAGATTTTTGTAGCATCTCTTAGAAATAAATAAATAATGAATTTGGAACACTATAGAACAAAGAAATTCTCGTGATTTCCTTTTTCCTTGACTTGATTGGATTTCTCCTTGTTCATTTTCAGATCAGCTTCTCCGAGGCATGGTTTCACAATTATGAACAGGCTGAGCATGGAAAATCGAACGGAACCTATTACTAAGGACCTCGATTTCCAGCTCCAGGACCCTTTCCTACTCTACAGAAATGCCAGATGTAAGTACGTGACACGTTGGATTAAATACTGGAGTCAGGTTCTCTTCAGTGTGTTCTTGGGTAAGGTGATGCAAGTGCTTAGACTGCAGCTTTCAGGGGGTGAAATTGAAGGAATGCATTTTGCTTTTTTGATGTTCTGAAAGAGAAGAATTGCTCAGTGCTCCCTAAAATACCATTCTACTAAAGAAAGTATTAGAATGTGCTTAGGAGTAATCCCCTCATTTAACTGACAAATTGTGGATGTTTATGGTTGTGTGTATGTGATGGGCTGAAAGGGAAAGTGTGTGTATGTGTGTTTTCTGAATATACCCCAGTCACTGTTGAGAAGTCTCAGAATAATATTTGTAGTCTTGATTTTCTGCATAAAAATAGACAAATGCAACCAATTCAAGCCCTGTGTTCTGCTCCAGCTCCAAAATACTGTTCTTAGAGCAAGTTGGAAGGCAGGTTGCTTCTCAACTATTAGGCGTAACTCTTGACAACATAATGTTGAGTCTAATTTAAACCCTGCTGAAAGACAAAGTTATTACTATGGGCTTTCTGTTTATATTGCATGATTATCTTTACACAAGAATTAGCAAGTGTCAGGCAAGCTCAGAAACGAGAGGAAGACGTGAGGAAGCTCACTTGTTCATGCAGATACTCAGACTGGTACAATGTGCAGGGAGCAGTAGTAATCCACAGTTTGTAGCTGTGCTTGGAAGCAGAGCTGTAGTACATGATCTGGGCTTTGTCCTTTAGGCACAAAAGCAGATTGCAGAAATGTTTCATGTGAACTGTGATGCTCAAGTGTTCCCTCTGGATGTAGTGAAGGCAAAAGCAACCCGTGGCTTGCAAAGCAGCCCAGTTTGATAATCTGCTAGACCTTTTTATTTCATGAACTAATTTGGAGTTGGAAAATATATCAAGAGGGAATCCTGTTGTTCACACACACTATGTGGTAGAAACAATAGAGAAAGAACATTCTAAATAGCCTAAATGAAACTGCTATTTTTGAGAGTGTTTGCTGGGTTGACAAAGAATTGGAATTCAGACAGAAACTGAAAAGAATTGCAGACATCTCTAGGCTAACCTAGACTGGGCCAGACATTAGGATTTTAGGTACTATGACACCTATTTATTCCATCTGATTTTGAAGGGTTTTTCTTATGTAGGTGTAATCTTGTTTAATCTCATTTTGAAACTCCATTAGGAGTTTATGTATGTATATAATCATACCTGTCTTTTGAAACCTGATCTATTAATTTGTATTTTTTGTTGAGACAATTGGTATAAAGAGTAATTAGAAGTTTTCATAATTCTGTGGTGACAGAAAATAAGTTTTTAGTTTGATTACCACACATAAACTGTAATTTTTTGATTTTTTTACTAGGAGAAAAATCAGGGGTTGGGGGATATAAGTTGTCTTTTCAGTAAGAAATGTCAAAATTTTAAATTTGCAGGGTCTCAAATATAAGTAGTAGCCTGTGCTTCTGATCAGGATGCCTTGGTCTGTGGATCTGATTTTTACCAGGGTTAGCTGTTTGATCTAACCATAGATAAATCTATGCCTCTTAATTGAATTCAGAATTTGGTTGTCTGAAGGAAGATTCATGTTTGTTTTACTAAAAAAACCCTATAAATTCTGTCAGTATCGGGTGAGTTCTGGTGTAAGGATACGTTACCCCTAGCTGTTTATCTTCCTAAAATATTCTTACAAAGGGTTAATTATTATTTCTTTTAAAAACCTGAAGGTTTTGCTACTTCAAAGGAAAAACTGTTGTTTTCTCAGATTTCATGAAAACATCTCTTTCCAGAGCAAATTATTTATTTCTTTAGTTATTTACCAACTCATTTGACTTTTCCAGGTTTTCTTTAGGTCCCTACAAATAGTTCATGTGGTGAGTCCCAGATACCCTTTACCCTTTCTTCCTTACTTTGTATTTAAAGCCTTTGCAACATAAAATGAAAGAATCTCCTCAACATTATGCATGTGTTTTCATAAGTTCACAGTTCTGAACATCCTCTTGAATTTTCTACATGAATATTTTCCTGCTGTTGTGCTTTCTTCTACAACTTATCTTTACAGTTTTTTTGCAAAACTGAGGCTTGAGGCTTATTCCTTATTAAATGAAGTTTTCATACAAAACTGGGGGGTTTAGGTCTTTTTGTTGTAATATTATTTTTATCTCCTGCTTTCACATACTAACAAGGAGTACTGAGTAATAGCTGTTTACTTGGCAGAACAGTGGACAGTTTGGCAGGAATACTTAACAGTATCTGGAAACAAATTATCTTTTCCTAACGTGTTGTTTGACTTGGTGACTTCTTGTGCTGTTTTTCATACATGTCTTCTTATTGGATCTAACAAAGCTAACAATTTCCTCTGTGTTTCTAATTGCTGGCCCTGCCCATTGTTTTGTTTCTTCCAATATTCTAAATTCATTTTGTACAGCTGAATATCTATGGCTGGTTGTATCACACAGTCTAAAATAAATCCTCTTGGCAGCAAAAGGTGGCACTTGTGTAGTGGACAAGTCCAACAACATTTTGTCATGTAATAGCTGTCCTTTTGTAAAGTTTTGCTTTGCATCCAATATATTGTTACAATAGGAAAAAAATTCCAAAATTATAAACAATAAATATAAATTTTAGAAATGCTTAAAATAAAAAAGGTATATTTCATCTTGCTTTTTACTCTTTTTTCATATTTCTTCTATTGTTTCATATGATCCTGGTCATGTTAAGTTGAAATGCTGTCTAAACACCATGTTGGAGACACTTAGAGTCTAATCCCAGGACTTTTCAGACTGGGTTTGGGACCCATGCCAGTTAATGTTTGCACTGATCCACTATTTCACAGAAAAGTTTTGTTTGGGAAATCTGTTAGGCTGGAGCTGGGGTTATTCATTTCAAAGCCAGGAGGGAAGCTCAAATTACAGTTTTTAATGCCAGCAGAAAACTTTGTCCACCAAGGAACAGAAGGTTTATGAATCAAACAGACAATTTTCAATGTGACCTTTAAACTTACACAGTTAACTGCAATTTTAGATGTTTTCTTTCTGAGAGCAAGACAGTAGTTCTGGTTTTGTCTAGATGATCTGATAATGTTAAAGATTTTTTTAAATTTCATGGATTATGTATTTGACTAATCTTCACTACATAATTACTACCTTTTTCAATAGTTTTTGGTAATAGTTATCGGGAAAACCAATGTTTAGAGCCTGCTGCTTAAGCCTTGATGCTGATTAATATGAGATAATTCAGAAGAAATACATAATATTAAAGTATTGATTAAATTACCTTAGTTTTCTCCCTTTAGCACTGATCAGCTCTGTAATAATTACAACTGTTCCCCACTCTGTATTGTACCAGGTGTTTGTCTGTGTGCTGGGTCAGAGAATTATTTCTTGATTTGACTCATTTAGCCTTTCATCACTGAATACTGGTTTTGATGCTTATAGGAAACAAAGAATTTGGGGAATATTAAGTTGCTTATCTCAGAGCTGGCTTCACCTTGAGCATTTCAGCTGCCAAGAACACAAGATCCTACCTTAAAATAGTATGCTAATTGTGACAGTGATCTGATACAGGTTAATTGGGTGCTTTTCTGCTTTATTGAGGGGAGAAAGAAATTGTGTGACACGTCAGCCAATATTCTCTCTCTGACAGTTTCTGTACCTATTTGGACATAGAAGTTACTTTTCACTTCTGTGCCATATTTCTAGCAAGGGCTTTGCTCATGTCATCTCCTAGGCTTGAAATGGAATAAATCCTTCCAGAGAGATGTGTCTGCTGAATTTGGGCTTTTGCAGCAAGTGGTACAAAAGCAGAGCAGACATGCCTGGTTTTGGCAAAGCTGTCCAGATACGTGTGGTATGTGCATAACCTCACACTTGTTTCGGTTTTTCAATTTAACCTGCCACTATCAGAACCCTGAAAATTTTGTATTATTTTCCCAGATTCCTACACTGCAAAGACATCTGGTAAATGGGATAGGAGGGAGAGGGAAGTTTGCCAGCTGTCTAAAGAAATTTTGTGGGTTTTACCTGTGGTTTGTGGGTTTGTTTTTTTTTCTTCCCCTGTAGTTCATAATGATGTCTGAGAATTTTTCCAAATACATGGTCAGGGGCAAGTGATTGTCAAATGTTTAGGAAAAGGTAACAGTGTCTATTTTCCTCAAACTATTGTTTTTCATTCTTATATTCTGTGTTAAAGCATCCACGAGCCCTCTCAAATAGAACAACTCATCTTTTGAGACTGATTGTGGCTCATTTTAGTTCACCCTTCTAGGGACATACATCCTGGTAAAAAAAATAAATGGATAATAAGTGTCCCACCTCTGCAGTGACCCTGCAAGTAGCATTTCTCTTGTAAAGAACATCTTAGCTTGAAGACTTAAAAAGTTTACTTCTGAAGGGAAAAGGCAGGAGGCAACAAGAAGACAATCTGAGTGATATGTAAAAAAGAATATATGATGAAAAACAATCTTCTTTTGGCTACCATAGTATCTTTTTCACCTTGAAATGTGTTCATAGTCTATACTACATTATTCTGTAATACAGAATTTTAAACCTCTTCTTTATTCTGTTTTTTTTTTATTTTTAGGGTGAAACCAGCATTTGATGGTTAAATTTATTTGTGTATAAATTTAGACTTGGCCTTCTGCATATTGGCCAATAAACTACTACTTGCTCAATTGAGACAGGCAAAATAGATATTGCAGCCTTTTTCTTTATGATGTAATAGAGTTTCTATTTGATGTTTTTGGTTTGGGTAAAAATACCAGTTTAGAAAGGAGAACCTTATTTATCAGCCTCCTTCCTGCCAACATACAGTATCAGGTCCAATATCAAAATCCCAAGAGGATGAATGCAGAAAATTTAAAGATGTATTCAGTTGATTATTCCTCAAATGCTCATTCATCTTTCAGAGTTTTGAAACAAATACCTGTAAAATTTTTTAACTTTGTCCAGTTTGTATTATTTTTTCTCTAAATGTCTCCAAATCAGTGGTCTACGGATTCAGAAATATTACTGTTGCTTTCTGTTGCTGCATCATTAAGCAAAACGCGGTGTTTTTGTCACCACTGAATAACTTAAAAAAAGTTTTTTTGAGGTTAAGTTTGTTTGCAGAATTATTATTCCATCCTGCTACAACCTGCATGTCTTCTTGAAGGAAATATTTCTGTAATTTAAAACTCTTTGAAAAGTGTTTGTCAATTTGGAGCAAAAGTGTAAACTTAAACTGTAGAAATGCAAAGTAATTTTGGCAGAAGGGCCTTGCCCTTTTTAGGGATGTTTTCTTCTCAGTTTGTTTTTTTGCTAAACCATTTTGGGTAAAGCTCTTATTAAAAAGTCTGCCTGGACTGACTACTGCCATTTGTTCAGAATACAAATGATTGTGGTTTACCTGAGGTTCTGTCCTTGGAGACATTTTTGTCTCAGAGATACAAACAAATCTCTCCTCCTTTCCATTCCAGTTTCTCTCCTTTGATCAGCATTTTAAAAATTCAGCATGTATCCAGCAAGACAGAACAACAGCAGAGGTCATGATTATCTTCCCTGAGTGTTCCTGACCTTAAAGTGAAACCTCAGTTTTGCTGAGAGTGTTGGAATGCTAACACTCTTAAGCATAGGCATTATTTTCCTTTTTTAAATTTCCGAAGAGAACATACACGCTGAAATTAATTAGTGTTTTCATAAGAGTTCATTCTAAACCCAGAAAATGAAGGGTGCAGCATGAGCTTTGTCATGTTGCATGCATTTTTTTTGAAACCTGTTTAAATTTCTGTCCAGCTTAACTGTTTTATAGTTTATCTGCAAATTTTCTTGAGAGAAGCAAGCAGGTTTCTTACTGCCTCCATTTATCAGATTCATAGTGATGATAATTTATTTTTTTTCATGTGAGGTGGCCTCTAGCACTCAGTTTATTGACTTCCTTGTACCTACACTCAGAAATTATCTGTTCATAAACCAGTTTATAAAAGCATATATAAAGGCATTACTAATTTTCCACTACATTTCCCATATAGTTCCTGCCTTTGTGGTCTATACTTCAACTAACCAATGATTTTAATGTGCCAAGAAAATGGTAAAAATTGCTTCAGAATGTCAAGAAAAATAATAAACTGCCCCTTGGAAATAGTATAGATACCAATTTGCATTTTTATCACTAAAACCATAAAATAAGTGCATTTATGTATTAGATTTTTGTGCTTTCTGTCTCATTTTAATTTTCAAGGATACCTGAAAATCTTTAATGCCTGCCTGCTGAGATATAAAAATATTATTATAACTTGATGGCATAACTTAATGCTTCACTTGGGGATGGATGGACATGCAGCAGTGCTGGCTCAAGGGAGAAGTGGATTTTAACATCAGGAATTACGATTTTGCAGTCTGGTGGTTATTTGGCTTGCCTGTTCTAGAGTGCACAAACTACAGGTTTTGATACCTGTAACTAAGCTCTGCTTAAATCTATGAAAGGAGGAGTGGATTTTTAACGTAGGAAAGGAAACAGGAAAATTAATTAAAAACAAATTAACTGAAAAAGTGCCACAGGATATAGTTTTTTACGGAAACTTGTAGTTGATAATGATTTCTTCTTTCCCCAAGTGTCTCTCATACTGAAGCTGCCACTATTATGAGCAGAAGGCTGGACTAAATGAACTGCAGAGCCCCCACCAAACTAAATTTTTATTGTGATTCTAGGATTAACAGGTATTAGTTAATTCAGTTTTAGGGTGTTTGGGGGTTTTTTTCTATGTATTGTGTAGAGTAAATGTTCTATGATTTAGGTTTTACGGTTCATATAGAAGGAGGAAGAACTATAAAATCCCCTTTTTGTTTGTTGTTTTTAAAGAAAAAAATTTTTGTACTAGTAAGTATTTCTAAATTTAGTTTTTCCAGGGCTGTCTTATTATTCATATTTTCCTTTAAACTAAATACAATTTATGTTTTTCAGTGGAATTTGTAGATACCACTTCTGAAGGCCTTAAGTTTTAATTTTTGATGCGTAAGACCACGTCCCTTGCCACGACACCCAAGTCAGCACAGATATTTCTATTCAGACTTTCTAAAAAGGATGTGTTAGTTGTTTCTTCCTCACCCTTCCTACCCTGAGGATTTGGTGCCAATTGTGGAAGCCTTTGGCTGAGCAAAGCAAACAGTTTAGAATAGTTTTCATTTGTCAAGTGGCTTTTTGCAGCTGTAACTATGATGACTGCAGCCATCTTTTCGCTCTAATGATGTGTTGCTGTTGTGTGTTGAAGGTGTTTAAAAAAAAAAAAAGTGTAAGGGAAAGAAGTGCAGTGATCCTAATGCAGGTTTTCAGTTTCAGCCCAGTCTGGAAGTCAGAGTTGCTATATGCCATGTGAGAAGAAACAGGCTTAGGAGCTAAGATAAAAAAGCTGTGGTAGTTTTTTGAAGGCTGGTAATTATTTTGTGCACAGTGGAGCTGCATCTCTGCTTGGGCAAATAAATCCGTAGGAAAAGGACATGGACTAGAATTAGAACCATGTATCAAGCATCCCACCTTTGTGGATGAGTTTCTGTATGGAATGGCAGGAGGGTAATGCTGCATATATCTGCTAGACCCAGTCTTTGTTTGCCATTTATGGATGTCAGCATATAAGCAACAAATTAGCTTGTCTGGAGGTTTACTGTGGAGAGTGTAGTGCCAGTGCTGGGCATTCCTGACGTCTTTTCAAGATAAGATAGGCATATGATGCAGTCATGCTCAAGAGTTTGGCTTGCCACAGATAATTATTTTTTCAGAGGGGTTATTTTCATGTGACTACCTGTATACCCTCTACTTCACACATACCTCTTTGTACAGCATAAAATGGTAGGTGTTTCAGGATCAGGGGGAATATGTACATGAGTGCCTACGTATTTCTCCTGCAAAGGAGGATATTACAGAGCTGGTTGCTTTTCACAAATCCCTTGTGTAACCGCCTTTGCAGCTTAATCCCTTCACATACGCACACGTGTATTTAGTATTTCCAGCTTTTCTATGTTTTAAACTTCTTAGTCTCTTTGTCTGTAAAAAAACCCCTTTTCTTTCTTTTTCCTTGTACTTGCATTCCTTTTTTTTTTTTAATCATGTCACAGTGGAAGTGGGAAAGCAATGTTCATTAGATACTCAAAATACAATATATAACCAAGAGAAGCCATCCATCCACTTAACTCCCCAGATTTGAGAATTACCAGAATTATCTAAATCCTGTGGTGGTGTGATCACACATTCAGGGCTTCAGAGTACATTATCACCAAATACTGCTGTGAGGTATTAGTGTAGTCTCCTACATTACACAGATTGCTCTGTTTCAACAGGAAGGCAACACTTATGGCCACTACCAGTACAGTTTCTGTGCACACGAGTGGGTGATGTTGTCTTACCTCCAGGTTTGATGTAGAAGCAGTTCAGCTGAGTTTCATGCACCAGCTTCCCCTTGTACTTCGTGTCGGGTTCCCCTGCCTGGTGGCTGGGGAGGGGGTGATACGCTTGCCGAACCAAGGCTTGAAACATTTTAAAATTCCAAGGAGTGTTGAAGCAGCTGAACCTAAGTTTATTTTCTATAGATAGTAACGGCACATTCCTCTCGGTTAATTTTCTTGCTTCGGAGTTATGTAATAGCCTTGTACAGAAGATAAAACCTGAATATTGTTTTAAATCGCTGACAACTGGATCTTCTAATCTAGGAACTGTTTTCTAGCTCTTTGAAACTTTTTCAATATCTTTTGCATTATCCTTCCTTTTCTTGCTGTTCACTCCTAATCCTTTGCTTGTCCTCTGTGCCTTACACTCAGTTGGAGCCTTCTCCTCCCCCTGTCCGTTTTTCAGGAAAACTTGGATTGAGGAGTGAAGATAATGGGCGCCATCCACCCGTCAGCTCATCACCTCAGCAAGCCATGACGATCTCTGGTTTCTGTATATCCACACGGGCTCCCCTGATAATATCCTCTTGTGCTTGAAAAAAATAGGTTTGCTTAGCAGAGGGTGGACTACACTCCTGACATAGCCGGAAAACTTCTCTTGGAATGTGAGCTTGCTTACTCACACTCTTTTATATGTGTGTGTGTATATATATAAAAATATTTGTAACCTTCTCTCAAAACATGGGAGATAAATATGTGAGCAAGTGTATCCCACAGCACATATACAAGCTGCTCACTTCTGTCTAACTTTGATTTAATACAAGCTCTTGAGTGCCTCATCAGTGCTCTCTTTGTCAAAACAAGCCTTAAATCGGCAGTAAAGAATACTTTTCAATCACAGGAGGGAAAAGGAAAGAAACCCTTCCCAAGTGTAAGATAGCATACCCTTTAAAGGACAAGGAATGTGTTATATACAGAAACACGGTGTGAGTGCTCCAGTGGAATTCCACTCGGGCTGCAAACGCAGTGTTGCTTTTTTGTCTTAACTGGCACACAAACCAGTAAGAGCACTGGGCTTAATGCCTGCTGCCTGCTCTGCTGTAATGATGCAGCTGCAGCCCAGGCACTGGGTTTGCAACAGAGCTTCCTTTCATAAAATATAAAGTCTTCATATCATAATGCATTGCTTAAAACCAGTCTGAAAAAATACCCTGGTGGGTTTTTCCTGCTGGCTTCATTATTTTGGACATACATATGCCTAGGGCTTTTGGAGCCTGTTTTAGTAATCCCTTTGCATAACAGAGGTATTATTTACATGAATTCAACCAACCAGAGAGATTCTGTAGCCGGGGGGGGGAAAAAATCAAGTAAGTGATGTAAGACACATGCTTCAGGTCAGAAATCAACAATAAAGGGACTAAGAAGATTCTTTCTGTGAATCATCTGGTGCTGGCCATTGTCTTAGGATATGGAGTTTAGTTTGATGAGCTGTACCAATTTTTTTGTCTCTGTCAGACAAGCTGCCTTTCTGTAAAACTGCAATATTTTTCCTAAACAACATACAGTGTTAAATCCTCTATACAGGAATGTGTAGCATCTCTCAATTAACAAGCTAATGAAATTTCATAATAATTAGAAAAAGAAAATAACACTGGATTTTTGTGTGAGGTATCATGCTTTCCTGCAGGGTTTTGCTGCTTTCTTTTTATTGTTACTTGTTGTTTTTATTCTGGTTTCTCTCACATGAATATTTCTCTCTCTAACACTCTTTAATAGAAAGCAAAGTAGATGTTCAAATTTGCACTGAAACTTGAAAGCTTGAAGGAGGGGAGAGACTGAGGAAGCAGATGATGATGGTTGTTAAGTTTTATTCCTAAAGGATGAGCTAGTAAAACACTGCTGACTTCTGAAGCAAAATGAAATAGGCATTTTTACTTTGTGTGGAAATAATACAGTTGCTGCAGTGAAAATAAGTCTAATGCAAAAATCCCAAAATTTTATTTAAGTATGACTATCTCTAGTCTATAATCAGGGATTCAAAGTTGCAGGGTACCTCCCAGTGCTGCTATTGTGAAATGCCTAGCTGCTAATATCAAATTAATTTGATAAATGTGAGGGGTTTTTTTTCTGTTGAATTACAGGTTAAATAAAAAACTGTTTACTACTTAAATTACATTTTCTTGGTGACAAACTTGATCTCAGGGGTGCATTGTTTCTCTCTTTGTACATATACACAGAATGTTCCGTATTCTTGCACATAGAATGTCTTGTGTGCAAGAATACAGAAAAATCAGTAAACTTTAGAGTAATCTGAACACTAACTTCAATAGTTAAAATAAAATTTTAAAATATATACAAATATGTTAAAATAGAATTACAGTAACCAAAAGAAAAAAGCAACAAGATACTTCAAGGGGGTGGTTTTTGTATCTTCATGAAAGAAATTACTAAATGGCAATTTCACAAGAAAAATGCAGGTGAAACATTTATATTAATACTTTAATGATCCTTCAGCTTTTGAGCATGTAAAAATGCAGTGACCATATCTGAATTATAAAGGGTTTGGGGGGAAATTTAGCTTCTGAACCCAGTGTGAGCCTACCCACAACTGGAGTAAACCTATTAGTGTTTGCCTGTCATTCTGTGAGAACAGTACAAGTCCTTTCCTTCATGTGAAATTGTATTACATTGCTAAAAATTGTACTGAAAAGTTTGTGGCTGCAGCTCTACAGACAAGCAGATGTTACTGAAGGCAGTGTAACAGCTGACTGCAGGAGAAGGAATGGCTACAGAATAGTAGAGAACTCTTCGGTGTGTTGAGTGTAACATGTTAACAGGCTGTGGCAAAGCAATAAAAGGCAATACCTCAGATATGCTGTAAATATGAACTAAATGTTTGAGATCTCAGGAGGAGTAGTTGACTTTTGCCTATTTCTGTGTGGATTTTTAAATTCTTTTTCTAACCATTTTAGAACTAGAGATGGTGTAGAAAAAATGAAGCAATTGCCTACCCCCAAAATGATGGTGTGTACAGAGTATACAAATGGAAAAATACAAAAAGAGGGGGTTAAATTCTCTTGATCTTAGGGTATTTCTAATGTGTTTCTTGTTACAAGGACAAGTATATACAAGTAACTTAGGCTTTTATTGTTGCAGGCTAAGAACTTAGTCCAGATCTGCAAATGTATTTCCATTACTTAGGGTCTGAAGGTATGCAGTGAGGAAATAAGAGATGAGATCACAACAGTCAGAATTAGAAACATCATCTATAGTTAAGGTTGCTTATTTTCCTCATGAAGCCCTTTTTGAAATTGTTCATTATTTTGTGGGAGTTAAGCCATTTGGAGTGACAGCTCGTCATACTGATTATAGTAAAAATTCAGGTTTCAGGAAAAAATGACATGCTATTGAACACCTATTTGAGGTTAAAATAGTCTTCTCTTTTTCCCCCTCTCTTCTGGAAAATGGCATTGTCAGAGTTTGGAAAACAATTTGACCTTGAACTTAACTGTAGCTGTGGAATTAGAGGTGTACCTTTGGCAGGTACCTCAGAGATGCACTTTAAAAATAATTGGGAACATATTCTTAGATTGGACTAAATTATAAATGAAAACCTTGCTGTGAGAATCCTGGTGAGTCCTCTACCAACTGTGTGTGTCACACACAGTAGAGCAGCTTTTCCCCATGGGACTGGAAGCCCAGATACTCCACGAGAAACATACGGAAGCTACTGCTTTTCTTGACATAGTGGAAGGCAGGGTGGAAAGAGAAAGGCTGGAAATTGAGACACTGAAGGTAGCTCTCCTTTCTGTTCTTTCCAATAAAAGCAATTTTTTTGTTGTCTCCAGGCTGGTAAAGCTGTGTAGTCCTCTTCTTGATTGAGGAGAGTTCTCTTTGCTTTTTGTTACTCAGTAGGAGTGAAGTGCACAGAATCAAGAAAAGGTTTCTAGTTTAACCTCTTGCACTTGTGACAGTCTTCTGCTAGTTTAAGCTTTTCTGCTGATAGAAAATGTGGATTTATATTTAGTCCAGATTTGTGTAAGGTATTTTTGTGTTATGTTCAGATGATTTCTGTAGATCAGGGCCTGGCTTCATTTCAGTGTGCTGAAGACATGTTTTATTGTTTGCTTTAGATTGATAGCAGAGAATATGGAGATATGGAGCACAAATAAACTAAGAACGGTAATAGTTTCAGAGGTTGAGGAGTTGCATTTGTTTTCCAGTAAGCCTTTCTCTGACAGATTTTTATTTCACAGGAACCATGCTTTTGTTGACTGAGGTTATTTGGATGTAGTTTTTAGCTTTGCTGCAGACTTCTTCACTTATCTTTCTACAGTCAGTGTCTATCATTTTTCTCTATCAAAATTAGAACAGGACTTTCACCCACCATTTGTTTATCTTAGTACCTCTTCACTTACCTTTTACACTCCTAGAGTGAGACTCTTTAGTCATTTCCACTACAAAAAGCAATGCAGCTCTAGTTTGATGGGGACATTTTGGAAGTCTGTTGTGAAATAGTAGCAAGAACAACTTGTTATTTAAGAGAGCCTATTTATAAGAAAAAATATTTATTGAGAACAACTTGTTATTTAAGAAATTGATAGCCTGGCATCTGCAGCCTTTCTGCTTTAATTTCAGTGTCACGCACCATCATGGTTTAAAAATTATTTGGAACTGATGATGCAATGGCAGGAGGTGTGACTGGAAAACCAGTGGTGTGGGGGAAAAAAATAAATTCTCTAAGCCAGATGGATCATAACATAGATGCTATTCCTGTGTCATGACTAAAAATTTCTTGTAGCATCAACAGAAGGCATATTTAAGGGAAATTTTGCAAATACAGTTTGCATTTGGGCTCTTTTCCAAAAAAAGTAAAGAACCTGCTGATGGACTCTTACATCTGCTGAGCTTTATGGAAATAAATGGATCAATGGGCTTTAAATTTTCCTGCAGTACTAACAACTTTAGCTTTGGTGCCATTTACAGGGCTTTCCAGTGACCCTGTTTTGTTTGACTGCTACACAGCTGATTTTTCTTCATAAAAAATTTCTGATAAATTTGGATTCAAAATCTGCCTGAAGTCTATCACAGTAGAGCCACAGACATGATTTATTAAACAATCCACCATGTCTGTGCTGTCCCTTTTTTTCACCTCATGAAACCAGAAATATTCGCTGGCTCTGTCTGGAAGTCTGCAAATTGGTCACCCAACTTTCCTGACTGATAGATGATGGCAGGAATATTTCAGGCTCCATTCTATTAACCAGAATTGTCTCTTGTCATGATTTTTAAGGCATAGTTCCAAGCACAATTAAACAGATGGTGGTGAGGAACTTATTCTTGACTTCAGTAATGTTGCCAATCATTGCCCACTCTCAAACCATTTGATTTTGGGGGAAGGGGTCTGGAGGGGCTTTTTCATTTTGTTGGGGGTTTTGTTGTTGCATATTTTGTGGGTTTTTTTTTTTAATTGCTTAAACAGTTCCCTCTTCACTTGGATTTTACTGGTTAAGCTGAAAAATGGCAATGTGTGATCACTGCTTTGCATTAACATGTCTGAGTAGGATTCTTTTTCCTTTAATAACTGGTTTGGTTGTTTGTTGGGGTTTTTTCTTGCTTGCCTGTTCATATATAATATTTTAAACATTTGAGATAATGGAAATACCAAGTCTTTCTTTTCCCTGTCTTTATTAACAGTTCTCCAAATAAGTGGATCAGGAGCTTTATCAACTTTTAAATGAAAGAACAAGTGTCTGATTATTTAACAGGTAGGGCCTTTTCAGAGCTTTCTAGGAATTTAGGTTAAGCTCATATCAAAATACACATTTTTGTTGTTTGAAAAACTCTTAGCTTACTACAATTTATCGACATTTTTGTGCCTGAGAAATCATAAAAATTTTGACTGCTATTAAAAAACTTCCAGAAATAACAGGATATAGCCAGAAAGGAATTTCCATTATTTAGGAACAAATACATTTACCTAATACATGTTTTGTATTGTGCAGCTTTGCACAACATCGAGAAGCAAGAGCCCTAAAATTTCCAGTCCTGTTGATGAACCACATTTCTATCAATATGGGATACAATAGACTTTTTTTTTTTTTTTTAGTGTTTTGGCTTTAAGTATCTAAATAGCAAAATTTTGCTTTTTAAGAAAAGAACTTAAAGCCTGTTTAGAGCTAAAAGAACTTTGACTCCTAAACTAGGAAATACCAAACTTAAGGTTGGTTGTGCAATCTCTCTGTTTATGGAATTTTATATTGTGTTATTGTCTTCTTTCGCAATAAGGACTTTGTGTCAGTTATTAAATAGTTGGAGTGGCGTTCACATCGAGAGGCTACTCAGTATTCTGGTTTTTTTCTCATTACTGATGCATGGGTCACTTGCTTTGTTATATGCCACTGAGGTTCTGCACTAGAAACAGAATTATTGGATTTTCTTGTTGTTTTCTCTAGTAATCATCGCTATAATAGCTGATAACTCATGAACAAACCAAACTGTTTTACCTTGCTCGGATTAGAAATATTATTCTTTCCATTTCACAAATTGGGATCCTAGGACAGAGTAGTTGCAATTAGAGACCAATTAAATATGGAGTGTCTGACTTCAATTAATCAAGCCAAATTTTTCCAGTATATTTATTCCAGTATGTGTTCAAAAACACTTTTTACAGACTTGGATTGGGATGATTGGTGTTTTAGCAGGCCATGCACTCAAATCTTGCACCCAGGTCTAGGATCTCGACTCAGCCACTGGGAAATGAAGCACACACAGCCAGCGCAGGCACTTCAGATGACATTTCACAGCTTGTGCATCATTGCATAACATCTCTGGGATGGAATTCAGCTTTCCAGGATAGTGTGCAGCTGTCTTAACTACAGGTTTATTATATTTCCTTTGCTGTGTTGCTGTCCTCTCTTGCATTATGCTGCAGAGCAGGATGCAGAGCTTCAACACGCAGGTCTCCTGTACCACCTGAGCCTGAGCAAAGGAGAAGGAACCACATATCCTTGTAGTGTGATTGTAAAACATCATGGATGAAAGGAACACGCTCATATTGGAGCAGAAGAGCACAAAATTAGCATGGCATGCTTTAGTTCTCTTTTTAAATGACAAACTCATAGACTGAAAACCATTATTGTGGATATAACCCACTTTGGTTCTTTTTGCAATAGGTCCTGCAATTGGAGGCTGCAGTAATTTAAAAATACTGGAGAAAGAAATACAAGCATTCATAGTTTGCTGGAGGATCAGATATTGTATGGATGGTACACAGCAAAGAGAAAAGATGAGCAACATAAAGGTGTCAGCCTGCCTTGCAAGACATGGATACAGAAACTTCTTTTTAATATAGCCAAGTGTGGATTTACATATTCAGGAGCAAGAGTCTAGACTACAGATAAAGTACCTTAAGAAGCACAAAATCAAGAATAAAATGCAAAAATTTAAGAACTGGGGTTTTTATTTACTTATTCTTAATCGCAGCAATTGTAAAACAGTTTCTAGGTACAGGGGAATTTTTAGTCAGTAGTTATTTCTGTATTCATTTTTACCAAGCTTAAAGTCTTTGTGCAGTCTGCAGAGCAGTAGCTTAAAAATCACGTGTTGCAGGTACCCTGAAACAAAAGCTTTGATAATGGAAATGTCTATCCAGAAGACAAAAATCTAATAGCTGGAATAATGAAGAGGAAAAAAATAATCCTAGAGAATGCCTTTCTTTTTAAGAGAATACTTAACACAAATGATTGAAGTTGATAAGAAATTCTGTATTATCATAATAACTAAATTAATGTTTCAAATATTGAGAGGTTAGAAATTGTTATCTATAATTCTGGGAGATAGCAGCTGTCAGCTTCTGCTTATAAATAGTATCAAGTGTTCTGGTGTTTGTGAGGACAGGAGAAATCCTTAGCCAAAAAATGAAAATTGTAAGGCGGAAGCTTTAGAATCGGCTCTGAAGTCGTGATTTAAAACTTAAATAGTGTCCTTCCTGAAATTCAGTCACTGAGCTATTAAAGGAGCTTCACAGATTTTGTTAAAATTTTTCGGTTTTGATTTATGAGTAGCCTGCCTTTTTCAAATTATAAAAATTCTGACTGATGTCCCTTAATAAATAATAATTTCAGTTAGTTTAAGTAATTTATTTAGCTTCCCATTCAATATTAATTGGATCTCCTTGATTTCATAGCTGCATTATGTCATAGTTTTGTGTAATCTTGTTAACAACATTGTAACTTTAGCACTTCTTTTTTTTCTTTTAATGTCATCATTTAATGTCCTCAATTCATTACTCTGATTTTATATTTTTCTGTTTGTTTATAATAATCTCTTGCATAACTTTATGGTTGAAGCTGGGACAAAAAGTGCCTTAATATTTCCTCTTCTGTGTGGCAGTAGAAAAATTTGCTTTGTGCCTCTGATGTTTTGTGATTCACTTTTAACGTGAACATGAAATTACCACTCTACAAATGATGCTTAGATCTGGAATTCTATTTTGTCAAACAGTCTGATGGAGTGGGAAGGCAGATAAAAGTAATCTGTTTATGTTTAATCCTGATAAGACACGCAGTGTTTTCGTGCTGGTAGAAAGCTTGCAGTGAAATTGTATTGTACGAGTGTGCAGTTATCATCTTAGGTTCTCTTTCTGGTTGTGGAGTTTTATGTGTTGCCACCTACATAAGAATTATTTTTTTTTGCCATTTTGTCTTCATCATTAATCAAGGTGAAGGCGATTAAAACTTATTGTTACTACTACTATTCACACTTTTTTCTCTTAAATGCAGATTATAGCAGAATATACTACTGTAGTGTGAATTTATGCCATGGTTACTTCAGGTATCTCATTTTTCCTCAAGTTACTGTGTTCTCACTGGTCCCTCATTCTCACATGCATGAAAGAGCTTGGAGTACACTGTGCTGCCACAAGCTCAGTGATTGTTTCTCAGTGTATTTCTGAAGTGTTCATCTCTTCTGGACAGATGGGAACAGTGTAGAAGGAAGAACAGTAGGACTGTCCACTTCTGAAAGATTTCACCACTGACTGGGTGAGCTCTAAGCTCAGAGGATGTAGGGCTTTGGTCTTAGCTTGCTTTCAGCTGTGCTTCCTAATTTGGGTTGAAAATAGCATTTAACCAATGTGAGAAAGCAAATGTGGGTGGGTTTGAAGCTCAGCTGACATCTAGGCTAAAGGTCTCTAGATCTGCAGTATCCTGACTTAAAACTGGAGTTAAGATGGGATGTATTGTTGGGTGGTGGTGTGGTTTGGTGGCACAGACCCAGTGTCCTTATTCTGTGACCTGAAACAGGTTTGTGTTTGTTGCAATGGTATTTCAAAATATTAGATGTAGTTCTGTAAAATGTGAAATGGGCTTTTATTCTGGTTATCAGTTTACTTGTGTTTGTCACTGAGTTGACGTAAACTGGCTTGTTTCTGCTGTTGGTTTGAGCCTTTCAGCTTCTATTGGCCAGAAGCAGTGCAGAATTTCCAGGGGACTGTCAGCTTTCAGATTTATTAGATATTCATAAGTAGTCTATGACATGTCTGTTCCACTGGCCAAAAGGTGAAGCTGTCCAACCTGTGTTGCATATTGATGATGCCACCAGCTGTGGTAGACATTAAAAAAATTTGAGAAGATGGAGCAGATGGCCAAAATGTCATCAATACTCTTCTCCATTGGAGATTCTTTTATAAAAAAGAAGAATTTTGATTAAAACAAATTTGACTTGTCTGACATTCTCAGTCTGCTTGCTGCGCTGTTGCATTGAAGAATATGGAGTTACTTGTGATTTGGACAATAAATTTTCAAATGTGTTTTTTCAGAAGGATGTGAAGTTTTGCACAACAGGTCGGTGTTCTGAAACCTTGTGAGTTGTTCACACACTTTTCTGCAGGTTCACAGTTTGTTATTGCATGCTCCTTGGAATATGCTGGAATATTAATGTGTATTTGAAATGCATATTTTAATATTTATGTTAAATAACCTGAGATGACTTGTGCAGTTCAGCTCTAATGCTGCACATTTGTAGAACCACTGGTGCATATTACGTTACTTGCCTTTTTTAGGTGAATAATAGAAATCATCACACTTTTCAGTAATCATAAAAAGGACTACATATTTTAAAAGTTAATTTTTGTATGTCTGCAGGACATCTGGTTTGTGGGATATTTTAGACTTTTTGCCAACGTGCTGTATTAAACACCATTTTTAGTTCTATAGCAGACAACACACAGCTGAAAATTTTGGGGGGGAATGGAGAAAATATTGTACTTGTGTCTTGCAAGCAGCTGTATATTTGTTTTCTTTCCAAACATTAACAAAGCCAAGGTACACTTCATGTGCCATGGGCTTGGCTCTGTGAAATTGAAGGAGTTATTGCTTTTGGACTCTGCTACTAATAGTAAATATTACATCATCGGGGTCAGTGTTGCAATTGTTTTTAAACAGGTGCTCAACCCATTTCAAATGAAATCCATGTTCAAATGAAATGTAGCCACTACAATGTTTGAAGACATGTTAGGAACTACCAATTCTTAGTAAGGTTAAGAGACAACTCTAGCCTGCAGTAGGGTGGGGGGGAAGGAGGAGGAAACCCAGGATCTCCCAGTTTGTTATTGGGAACATGGACATTGCACCAGGCTGTGGTGATGGAAAGGTCCATATGAAGCCTTTAAGTGCTTCTGTCTCCCCTTCTCATCACAGATGCCTGAGGTTAAAACTGGGACAGTTACCCTGACGAATGTGGACAGATTGGTTGGAGACAGTGTTGTGGGTTTATTCCCAGGCTGTCTTCCCAGAGCTGTATAACATGGGTGTGAGTGGAGAAAAGCTCCCTGTTTGGAATGATTGTGGAACCTGCACTGACTCCAGTTCCCTAATGGTTCTTACCATCATGATGGTTTCATTCGCAGTGTGTTTGAGAAACTTGAGCTCCCAGGAAATTCAAATCTCGCATTGCTGCAGGCACTTTAGTGGAGATCTGAACTTAAATACAGATTTCTGATACTGAGGTTGTCTACAGATAATTACTTATCTCCTGTTGAAAACAATAAGCAGAATTATAGGAAATCTACAGGGAGGCAAAAGGTATGTTCATCCTACTCAACCCATTTTGATGCTATAGAAGATAGACCTGAACACTGTTTGAAAACTAAACAGATTTTCCTACTTCTGTTTGAGTGCAATGCTCCCTGCAGTGTGCTGGTAGTGGAGTCAAATGAATATGACAACTGAAATAAAGGACAGAGAAAAAGATTTTAAAGAAAAAAAAACCTGTTGGTTTAGTGTTCTGAAGAAAAGGATCAAATACCTTGCCTTAATTGAATATTTAAGAGCTTGTAATTTACATACTTAGAGATGTGCCTTTGATCTTTTTTGATTTTGTAGGATCTGAGGTGTCATTTTGTGTTTATAGATGGGGAAAACATAAGGTGGAAATAAATTTTAAAATTCGTTTACGGGTCACATTTAAATATCTACCAGGTAGAATTGCTGTTTGAGAAGATGCTCATAGTGTGTGTTTGATGTGCATTTACAGTGTCCATATATGGGATTTGGTTTTATGATAAGGAAGAATGCCAAAGAATTGCAGAGCTCATGAAAAAGTAAGTGATGGGTAAACAAGACATTTTTGTGCTTCTTTATGTATGCATTTCCGTACATACATGCACATTTTATGTTTTAGGATGATGATACTTTTCTACTTTAAACTTACATTTATAAACTTTGTTGCAAGTGTCAAGCTTGCATTTCATAAAATCAGAAATAAGTCACTGTATTGCAGTAATTTTTCCTATTTTGTAGTACAGCTTTCCAACTACATCAGAGTGTAACAGTTTATATGATTTATTTCCTGATGACTCAGAGATCTATTTTTTTTGGAGTTTTAATATATTTTTCAGTTTGGGAAGAATTTATTTTTTAATATTGTTACCTTTTTTTTTTTTCTTGTATCAAGGTAAGTGCAGGCTATCATGAGGGCATACTGTACTAATACAATTTCTGTGGGTTTTGTCCTGTTTGAACATCATGGCTGAATTCCTGCCTCTTCATTTCTTAGCAATATATACAAAATTCACTTTGGTTTTGGCATAGAAAGCAAGACTTCAATTAGCTTTCAATTCATTACTTTCATGCACATAAAAATGTGGTTTTATACATGTTACACAAACTTTAATTTTGCAGTCCAGTCAGAGGTGAAGATTTCACACAGAACTGTGTTCTCAGCTGTATTTTAACCCAAGAATGTCATATGGGTAGTTTTTTCCAGTATCACTCCTTTCTTCATTTGTTCAGGATGGACAGGGCTCGTTCTTCTGTAATACCCTCAGGTTGGCCTAATGATGGGTTTGTTTGCAGGGACCCTTTTCTTAGGACTGTGTTCTGCAAGTTTTCATGTTTGCTTGGAGGAGGAACGAGCTGAAGTACAGATTTTATCAGTGTGTGCCATCTACATCTTTTAGAGCTATAATGTGGCAGATCTAGTAAAGGGGACAGGTGGGAAGAGGCAGTGATTGGATATTCCAGCTGCCTGTGGTGTGTAGGATTAGACACAGCCCAGTGCCCCAAAGCTTATTTCTGTGCCCTGCAGAAACAAATCCCCTTACAAGGCTCATCCTCACACACCTCAGTTTGTAGCAAAGTGCTTTAACTCTCCTACTGCTATGTTCCAGATAGGATTTGTGATAAAATACTAGATGGGAAGGTAGTCATCTTTCCTCTGTATATCTTTTTTTTAAAGTAATACCTGCTGCTTTCCATTTTGCAGTGACAAAACAGTGTGAAACACAGACTGTGACAGTGCTGGGGTTTTGTTCAGTGGGGTTTGTTGGTTTTGCTGTGTATCCTACAGCTCTAAAATGAGTCAGTCGTGACCCAAGAAATAATTGATGGGGATGAATTTACAGAAACAAACAATGAACCCTAGGAAACCCAGGTTTTTGACAGCTCATTTTAGTTAACTAGCTCCAGTTTCAGTTGGTGGTGATTAGGTGCTCTCAAACTGGTAATTTACTACAATAAAACCTAGTTTTCAGAGGATTCATGCAAATGTAAACCACGTGTAGTGGTTTATAATAGCAGTATTTCATATAGATAAAAAATACCCTGTTGCTCAGCCAATTGGCTGTGTGTTTTAATTCTCAGCATTCTATAATAATAATAAAACAGCTGGGGCAGGAAATTGGTCATTTGCTAGTAGTTAATGCCTGATTTGTGTGTGTTTGCCATCCTCCACCACCAGCAGAACTGAATAACACTATAAATTCCCTGCTCCTTCTGGGTATAGAAATTGTGACTCAGTTATGGAAATTTTATTCTATGGTCTAGTGTATTCAAGATTGGAGAAAATTAATCTCATGTCAAATTATGATTTTATAGAGATCTTTTAATAGGGGTTTTTTAATGCATGTTTTAATGTAGATGGGGGAAGACAAATATTAGAGTTTCAATTAAGCATTGTACAATAATTGTGGTTAAATTTTTATATTTTATCTGTACTTTTTGTCTTGTATATCCTCCACCTTTCAGCCTAACTCAGCAGGAACAATTCAAAGCACAGCAGGGCACAGGAACAGGGGTGTCCCCCATGATCATGAATTCTGCTAATAACAAAGAAGTGGATATCTTACGGATGCTTACCAAGGCCAAAGATGAATATACCAAGGTGAGACTTGCTCCCACTTTACGTTATGAAACATAAAAGGTTTGATTTTGGTTTTTGAATAAGTTCTACTCAAAGTGAAAGTGATTTTGGACAGTGTGCTCCCCCTCATTTTGTGTAGAAGTGACTGGTAAAAAAGTTTTGACAGAATTTGCTGAAGATTCAAAAGAAATTAAAGCTGTCAATACAAAGCTGTGGAAGGAGAATGTGGATATGATTGATTATTTGTTGAATAGTGGAGGCTAAGAACAAGTATAAATTGCCTTTCATTCTGACCCTAAGAGCTCCTGTGCCTGTTGAGTAGCACCTGGCAGCTGTGCCCTCTTTCTGGGTGAAGTATTTACCTGGTAATAGTTTCTGTGGTTTGTACAAAGAACTTGGTGCAGGAGACCTTTGACAGTGAAGTTACTGCTTTTAATTGTGGTTGTTAGCTACTTTCAGGCACTAATAGAAGGAAATGAAAAGGTTGAAATGTAGTATGATTTCAGCCCGTGTGCTGCTTTGGTCTTCTGAGGCTTCTAAATAAAGAAGTAACTAATGGACTAATAATGTTCTCTATTATTGAGCAATCAAAAACGTTTTACTTTGGGGAATAAAAATCTAATAATTTTAACTATCCATATATAAGCTGCAAATTGTTACAGAGCCTGCAGCTTCCTGCTGCTGTTTCCTGTATTGCTTATGTGCTGTCAGGCGATAATAGAGCTCATAAGAGTCTGGAAATATACCTACATCTTCACATTTTCTCTCTTTAAATTTCTTGTGTTTATTTTTTCTGAAATGTAGCTACTAATAAAATCCTCAGAAAGATGATAGCAAACTATCTGAGCTAGGGTGAAATGTAGCCCTTTTTGTGTGTAGTTGCTATTGAAGCTTAGGGCCTTTGTATTTTCTGTAGTAGAGATTTAATGTATTGTAGTGAACAAACACTTCCAAAAACTTGTGTCTTTCCCATATTTTAATACTGAATGGGTATCTAATCTTGGCATCAGAGAGTAATGATTCGAGATGTTCTGAAATGTTTAAGAGGTTTTCATTAGATAACCTCAAAAATACTGCAAATGGAAAACTGGAAAAATATTAGGCTGTCTTGAGATTCTGTGAAAAGAGGGTGATAAATCTAAAAGGTGTTACTTTCCATTTCTACATTAGCACACAGATATCAAGAAAAAGGAGAGGAAATTCTGTTGTTTAAATAATAGCTTTTAGGACTCTTTTTCCCTTTAGAATCTTTTGCACATTTGCTTCTTACTTTATCTTTAATCTTTCTACAGTTAAGGGATTGCCAAGGAAATAAAAAGTACCGTAAAAACTTCCTCCTCATCTGGGACATGAATGCTATGAATGCCTGACCTCTTAAGAACAGGATATGTGTGATTTCTTGTATTGTTAGTAATATAAATTTCAAAAGAGTGTGATAAATAAAGGCAATGACAACCATTTTTCTGTTTAATGTCGATGTGTTTCAGAGCAGTTGTGCTTTTTGACTGGTTTATGGCATCTACTTTCTTGTCAGTGTATGTTTTATTACTTACAATCTGAAGTGCTGAAATTAGTTATGAAATATGTTGTTCTCTTTTTTGAATTCTGTGTTTATTCAGTGAAGAGTGTTTTAAAGTATTTTAGTTTAAGGTTTTAAAGGAAGCTGTAGAATAAGAACATCAATTTTCAAAACTTTTAAGGACTTTTGCTCAATTTTGAGAGTGTGACTAATTGTGAAGGGTATATCTTGTTCCTAAATTATGTTACACATTTAGAGGTTACATGCAAAATAAAATACACAGCTTCCCCCTTCTTTTTTTAATTAATGGAGCTTTAAGATGCTAAACCACGGAGAGTTTTTTTTTAAATGTACTTCTTATACACTTGCCTTCTCTTGATCTGGTAAGAAAAAGCTGGCCTTAATGATAGCCAGGGAGAAAAACAGTTGAAGAGCTGCAAGGGTACAGAACAAAGCATGACAAAATGGGTTTCTCCTTAACCATTGTGCCTTGTCTTGTACTGCAGGACAAGCTCAGGGTTTAGCTCTGTGCTGCACAGTTGTTCTCCCAGCATTTAGCATTTTCAGCTTCATATTGTACAGGTAGACTGTGAATCTCACAGCACAAAGCAGTTGTTTACCTCAAATATCTCTGACTATACCAAACTTGCCAAAACCCCCTCAGTGATTTTCTAGCTCTTTTGGAGCCACATTCACCATGTCTATCTCGTTTTGTTCCGGTGTTGTTGAGCCTTTTCTTTGACTTGGTCTTAGAACCTTTGGATTACTTAGGCATCTTTTGTAGCAGCAGAGCTTTGAATAGGACACCTGACTAAAGGACAGACCTGTGATGTAGTAATTGCCAAATGTTGTAGCTGCTGAGGACTCTCTGGTTCTATCACTGAAGAGCATGGTGACATTTCTTTCGTGCTGCTTTTTGCTGTTTGTTGATAATGGCATCTGATACCTTCTGTACCTGTCTACCTGACAGCTGCTTAAAATGTCATGGTGGTGCTCCCAGCTTACTCATCAGCAAGGCCATGCTCCCCATCTGCCAAAATGGCTTTATATTCAGAGCTCCAATAGTTACAGATTCTTCTGAAATCATCACAGGCTTCTTTTCTCTCTTCAGTGTGCTTCTGTGTTTGACAGCAACCTACTAGCCTTGTTATCAAATCACAGCAATGATACCAAGTCAGGTCAATGTCATTCTCTGTAGGCCTTTGTGTGTACTGATGCTCATTTTGCTGAGGAATTTGGTCTAAAAAATGCTCATACAGTGATAGCTCTGTTAAACACTACTGCTTCTCACCTCATTTTTATGTGCTTAGTTCTGTGATCATGCAGGGTATAACAGTGGAATCCAAGGTACTTAAGATTTCTGAAGAATTCAGCCTATTAAAATATCCTGAGGAAATAAGGGTATTATTTAAATTCTGCAGAACTCATTGTGAAATATTCAAGAGGATGTTATCCATCATGTTAAAGAAAAAGCTTATGTGCTTTTTTCACAAAAAGTTATGCTGAAAAATAGCAATAAGAAGAAGATATATTGAAGAAAAGGGGGCATCATTAGAAAGAGAACTGTTTGGGAGAAAAAAAAGCTATTTAATCTTTACTGAAGGGCAACTTTGCTCCATGTAGGATCTGTCCAATCTGACAAACAACTGAAAATATCCCGGGCCTTCTAGAGGCCCTTAAGTCCCCATGAGAACTCAAATTCTGCTTTACTGGGCAGCCCTGGAACCAGCATGTCTTTGTTTATTCCTGCAATAGGTGTTGGAAATGGATTAAATGATGAGTTTTGTATATTTGAGAGTGGGGGTTATTTTCTCACCTGGCACATTTGCATTCTGAGGAGTTTGTCTCACAGAGTTCTGGAAAGGACATTGATACTTTCATAGTCACAGAGCAGTCTGCCCAGTCTGGAATTCTGGCCCCAGGAAAGCACAAGACTGGACTTTTGGAGGGAAGGAGAAACCAAAATTGGTCATCCTTCCCCAACCGTTTGTCCTGTGGCATAAAATTTAGAGCCCATCAAATTCAGCTAATGAGCTATGAATATTATTGTTGGATAGTATTAACTTCTTGTTAGGTAATTCTTTTTAAAATCTTTCCAATGTCTTAGTTTCAGTTGTATCAAGTGACAATGACTTCAAACGTGCTGTCTTCTTTTCTACTAACAGTAGCATTCCATGTATACCCAATGCTTTTTTAGTTTCATTGACTATATTCTTATATATAGCACCTTACTCACATTTTCCATTTACTATTCCTCTTTCATATAGCATTTTATATTTTTTTTCTGAATTAAGGCATGCCCTTCACTCTTCATATGACATTTTTTGTTCCTGATCACTTGGTTATCTGTCTCTGACCATCTTTTTTATAAATTTTGTTATTAGTATTGTTATATTTAGTAAGAAAGCATACTGATTCTACAAATTGATTAAGTCTAATTACTTTTCTTTGCATGTATATGCATCCTGCAAGTTCCCATCATATAAAGATTTATATAAAAGAGTTTGAGTTATAATTCTACTTTTTGACAAAAGCATTTTAAATGATCTTTATGGGCACATAAATCCTTCATGGATCTAAACTACTTCTAGCTGCCTGTTGATGCAGGAAAAGCTTGTCTGTTGCTTGGTTTCTAAGGTGTTTTTTTAAAGTATTTTATGTTTTTTAGGTGCAGGAAAAGCAGAAGGTCAAAAAAAGTGCTGAGGTTTAAATTAGATGGAAGCCTCATACTAGGGAAATCTTGGAATCATGTTCTGTTTTACATATGTCTTGTGGTTTTAGAAAATTCAGTTGCAGTTGCTGTAGTTCTAATAGCATAATACTTCACAATCAGTGCTGCAATTAGTATTTTTGGTTATTGAATGCCTGATTATAGCTGTATTTTACTATGGTTGGGAACTAGAGAAATATTGTCACACATACTAAGAAATCCCTTTTTTCCCGTTGCAGTGTAAGACCTGCTCCGAGCCAAAACAAATAACCAGTTCCTCTGCAATCTATAACAACCCCAACCTAATCAAACCGATTCCAGTGAAGCCAAGTGAAAATCAGCATCAGCGAATCTCCCAGCAGAGCAAGGTAAAATGTGTTGTGTTTTCTGACTGGTGCTGCTCTCATCGAGTAACAGGAACATTTATTTGAGTTGGAAGGTCACTGCAGGAATTTTCAGATGCTGTTTTCATCACAAGCTGATCTGTTCAATTGCTGGACCACAATTTTTTCGGGTTTTTGTTTGGTTTTCTTTTTCAAGGGAAATCATTTAATCTAAATAAAGAAAAGTCTCTTGGTATATCTTCAAGCCAAATCACACTGCAAAATCCTAAAAACTGAATTCAGCTGTGACCAGCAGATGCACAAGAAGTGGCTCTACTTCATACCCAGGCAGATTTCTGCCTCTTACTAATATTGTACTGATGGCTGTATGAGAAGATGCTCTTTCATGTTATTTAAAGCAAAGCCACTGCTATATCTCAGATTCACTGATTTTTCTCCCACATTAGCAGCTTGACAACAGTCTTCTTGCCCTTCCTATGTGACAAAACTATTAAAAATCCTCTTGGGGAAAAAAGAGCATAGCAGTTTTCTCAGCTTTTCATTGAATACTGCTGGCTAAATATTGTTGCCCCTTAATGTAACTTATGCATGAGGGAATTATGTTTACTCTTTTCCTTTGTCCCCTCACAGAATGCAGATCCTGAACCACAGCACTTGTCTCTGACTGCACTGTTTGGCAAACAGGACAAGCCAGATGTGTCAGAACCACTTAATAAGCAGCATCAAGAGACCCTCCCTGCTAGGCAGGGTGTGGTTCGCTCGCTGTCCTACGAAGAGCCCAGCAGGCACTCCCCCTGTGCAGAGAAGCAGCTCTGCCCTGCCATCCAGAAGCTCATGGTGCGTGGCACAGACCTCCATCCCCTCACCGAGTTCCCTGAGAACCGCCTCTGTGAGAATGGCAATATCCCCCCTAGGGGGGAGACTTTCACAGGCCTCTTCCAGCCTGTGGCTTCCCACGCGATTGCAACGTCTCACGTGGTTCAGGACGCTGCTGGCACTCAGAGCTTGCTGCAGAAACTGCAGAGTCAGTCAGGGGCGGTGACTAAAATGGACCCCAGTGCCACAGGACCTGTGAACTCGACAGCTTCCATGTTCAGCAGGACTCCTGCTCCTGTTGGAGCACCAGCAGCAGCAGTAAATAACATGAGCCAGCCCCCCTTGGTCTATTTCAATGGATCCCTACCAGGCCAGAATTTAGAGGCTCAGACACTTTGTAAAGAACAATCCAAACTTCCCAGGCAGCCACTTCCTCTCTCTGGCAATCAAGCAGCCAGTTCTGGGGTGATTTCACCTCAAGAGTTATTGAAAAAGCTCCAGATAGTGCAACAAGAACAACAGCTCCATGTATCCAGCAGACCAACATTGGCAGCTAAGTTCCCTGTTGTCACCCAGAACACCAATACACTGAAACCACTGGATTCCTGGATAGAAAAGGCTCCGGGCAGGGAAAAACAGAGCGCTCTCTTCCAGGTAAATGGGGAACTTCTTCATCATAAATAAATACAAATCTAGCAATCTTTTAAATGCGATGTTTTGTTAGGTTTGTCTTGGCTTCATTGTCCTGCTGCGTGTTGCACATTGTTCATTTTGCAGGTGATACTTTCCCAACAGAGAGTAAGTTGTGGTTTACCAAGATGTGATATTGTAAATCCTGAAGGCCACATCTCTTGCACATCAATGATGACCAGAAATACTGCAGGGTTGGGTTATTCCAGAGGCCCTTTGAAAAGTCACCTGGTTTTCAGTTGCCATACTTGGGCTGTTATGTGTAATTGCTGGCTACTGAGTGTAATATTTTGGGTTTAATAATTTTTCTCTGCAAAATTAGTCATAGCTTTCTCTGTGTAGATACACATTCTTTTGTATGCCAGCAGCTAAAGATACTTTAAAAGTCCCTTGTTTTCTAACAACAGCTTTTTGAAGTATTTGTGTATTGGTCAATTAGTTATCTTGCACCACACCTGCTATTTCTAGATATTCATTAGCTTTTTTTCTTTTTTAAATTTGCTGTGTATTATTTTGAAAAAAGGTCTTGTACCTGAATGACATTAAAAATTCTGTTTATTTTGATCCTAGAAGTCAGATTAGAGTCTTAAAAAATTCAGGAGATGTTAAGAGACAGTATCTCTCTCGTGAGTACATTTTTATGTTCTTCAGAAAAGCAACATGTGCAAATATAAAATGTCCCATCCAAAACAGCTACTATCTTTTAAAACTTCATTTTCTGTAGGATTTCCTACACTAGAATGTCTGTACATGTCCTGTTTGGGAATGCATTTAAGCCCCTTTCAGCTCCCTTTATTGTGGATAGACTTTGTTGTACTGGAGTGTTTGTACTGGAGTCTAGAAGTTACTGATGCAAATCATTCCCCCTTTTCAGTGTAAAGTTCAGAAGTTGCTTTTCTATTTGATCTATTCAGTTTTTCTATTTCTATTTTATTCTGTTTTTCTGTTTCTATCAAAACCTGAATGAAAGACTACAGAATATTTCTACATCTTAGAAAGTTATCCTGTACATGAAGAGGCTGAAACAGTAATTTAATAATATGAGAGCCACATCTGTCACTAAGTCTGTGACAGGTCAAGTTTTCTAATTCCATGAGAGGTAGGAGGAATATGAATTTCATACAGTAAATAGCCATCATTATTTTTGTTCTTTTAATTAATGCAGTAAGATCTGAATCTGTGTGAAAGAGTTTTTTGGTGATTAGTCATTGAAATTATTCAGGATCAGTTGCTTACAGATGGTAACTTTGACTTTCCAGTGGAGAGCTAAAGAATAAAAGGAGGGTCCAGAGTCAAAAAAATTGATTTGTTTTCACTGGGAATGGAACTTGCCTGCTTTAAATGTAAGAAATTGTGTGATTCACTGGTACATGTACTGATAGCATGAGGACATAATGAAGGCATTCCTGCTCTGAAGGTAAAAGTGAAACTAGGCAAGTGCCAGGCTATACATTGTAAGTCAGTATGCATGAATTTAAAAAAAAGACATGTGCTGATATATTTTTTCAGATGAAAAATCCCTGTAGATGCTGCTATGGCCAATGACTTTAATGTTGTATATATGAAAAAGACAGTGATGCCAGCATTAGTTGCAGTATGGAAAGGCAATTCCTGAGGTCTGGCCTAATGCAATGGCAACAGTTTGTCTGCTGAGTACGGATAGAACACCAGCTTGTGAGGAAAGAAAAGTTTTCTCTGGAACAAGTCCCATTTACTGACATTGTTGCTGCAAGTTTGCCTTTAAAAAAAAACCAAACAAAAAACCAAAAGCAAAAACAAAAAAAAAAACCCCTGAGATTCTCAGTCTCCCTTTGCACTGCTGTGAGCAGAGCAAGGAGACTGAGGCTGTCTAGGAGTGGCTTCACAGGCTGCCACAGCTGCTATCAACACAATCTCAGATGCAGTTCTTTCCACACATTTAGTCTTGTTGTTGAGATTTAATGCATAGACCAAAAATGATAATGAAAGTGTGACTAATTATTGTTTAGGACACCTAAAGCTCTGCAGTCTGGAAGGAATGGCCTCTTTCACATGCAGCAGATTGCCAAAAAAGCAAAGGCAGGGAGGCTAAAAATAAAGGAAGGACTCTGTTCCTCTGGAAGCCAGAAATTAGCCACACAGAATATTGCCTGCTTCTGAAAAAAAACTGGAAGCTAAAAAACAACTTTTAAAACCAACATTAATCTTTTTATAATATTATCCTTGCAGTAGACCAGAGGCTTCAAGTGCTGCCATGCCTGCAGAGTAGATATTTGAGTGAAATTGAACTGGCACAAATATATCTGCACATGCTCATGCAAAATTGATCAAAGCAGATTCTGACAACAAGTGCAGCAAAAGGTTTGTTCTCTGTAATTATTTGTCTTTTGGTATTGCCTCTTTTGCTGTGCTTCAGCATAAAGAAAGAGCAAAAGTCTGACAGGAATAGAGAGATATCTGAACAGTGTCTGTTGTTCTAAAAATCACATTAAAGGAACACCCTAAATCCATCAGCAGCACTAAGAAAATGTAAGCAATAGTCCTTTCCACAACTGACACATTACAAGTCCAAGTTTAAATTGGCTTCTGCTGCATCTCCATATGGTAAAAGAACTGTCATCTCCCACATGGAAAGGAAGAGACCAGTTACCAAAAAAATGGGAAAAAAGAAAGAAAGAAAAAAGCAAAAGCCGAAGAATAATACTTGGAAGCATTCAGTCTGGCATGGTGCCAGCCCTATTTTGTGAAATATTCCTTATGCAGACAGTGAGTAACGTGTGCTTAAGATACAATAAAAAAGCATTAATCTACAGTGAGCTTTTAGGGGCATGTTCAGTGTTAGGCATGTGGTATCCTGACTATAGATACATGCATGCTTAAGTGTTTATGTTAATCAGAATTATGGCTTTAAAAGTGCTTGCAATAACCCAGACGTAAATTTATCTTTGCTTCAGAAGGCCACATATCTTGCAGCTCATTTTTTGCATTTCTTGGAGCATTTTTCCATCGAGAATGTGTTTTGTACATAATGTTACATCTTCTGGGTATGTGCATGAAACCCAGTGTCTGTGGTGTGAGCATCACAGCACTGCTTCTCTGTTGTCCTGACTGCAGTTTCAGCATGCAATTGTGTAATGCAAATAGGTGCATTAAACTTGTTTCAAAAAGTAATTTAAGCTTCTGTAGCTAAACATCAATTAAAACATTCTAAATCAAACTTGAAAGACAAAGCAATGTTAGCATTGTAGCCAGCTTCGTTTTAATTAACTGCCTTTAAAGTTCCTGAACCATTCTGAGAATAAAAGTTCTCAGTTTTAAGTAATGCCACTGAAAACTGTTTAGGCCCACAGCACCCACTGAGTGCTAATGTTTCAGAGGAGCACTTGGTCCACCTGGGATTCTGTTCACACAGGAAGCAGCAGAAGGTGCCAGTTTGTATTGCAGGAGACCCAGTGCCTTCCTTGGTTCGTGGTGTCATGTGAATTTGGCAGCTCTCGTGTCATCCAGCTGCCAAGAGCCACACAGAAAACCAAGCTGATATCTTAGTGAGCATTTGGGCTTCGGGGAAAGAGTGTTATATACTGCACCAGTTATTTTGCACATTTTTCATTGTTCTTATTTCATTGCTGCACAGCTGATGGCAGACTCCTACTCTGTTATTAGTGACTCAGAGATTTAAGTGTTGACCTGACAGAGCTGGAGATAATGGAGGAACAAGCAACTCAGGTTCTGTGGGTAAGAAGTTGATCAACAGAATTTTGGAAGGGCTGTTACGATTTGTGAGAAGTTACTCAAAGCTAAAATATTGGTCCAAAGGCTGTTAGTGTCCCTACAGAGCATTTACAGTGCCTTCTGCAAAAGCATGATGTTATAGGAATTGCACTGGTAATGCCAAGATCAGCATCCTCTTTTCTGGTGGGTGTTAGTTGTCCCAGTGACTCAGGGTGATCTGAACTGAATCTCAAATAAAAACTTTCCTTTATGTTTAAAAAATACCCCAAACCACCCATGTTGTTTATGTAAAAGTTTGTTAAATGTCAGAAGCTTTGAGCATGAACTGTTAGCAAAAAATACGTTTTAATGTTGAGTACAGACACAAATGCTATGCACTGAAAAAAGATGAATATACTTTCTATTCTTCTTCTGACACAACATTTGAAGCTCTGCAGTACCCTGTAGATGTTGGCTGTGTCACCAGTAGATGGCAATATTGCTCATTCCATGGAATTTCCATATTCTTGGCATGTCCCACCAAACAGACCTTTCTAGCCAGAGAAGACAAATCATTCTTCATATGTCTTTTAAACCACAACATGTGTTTGTCAGGAGGAACTGTGTACTATTAAGAGCACAGTTTGTCTCAGGTTTTGTTTATTTGCCTTGGGCAAATGAGAAAAATGTCTTTTGATTTCGAAGGCCATGTTATCTGGGTCTGACAGAGCCTGCGGTAGATTCAGCTGCATCGGTGGGACACTTTATCTCCTCCAGCTGCTCCCAACCTTCCCTTTGCAGGAGGTTTCTGCCCTTGCAGAGCAGTTTGTATATGCATTCTTGAAATCACATTAGGAAGAATCATCTTGTTTAAGCAAGCCCTGCCAATGTTGCTGGAGGTGAATTGAAGAGAAGTTGCTCCAGCAGCGTGGATGGGTAGAGCAGAAGCACTGGGAAAAGTATCTGGGGGTAGCTGGTGTTGCACAGGCAGGAGAAGATCTGTGCAGAGTCTGAAGGTCTCTCCCCACAGAGGGATGTCACTTTGGACTCACACTGGTTTTCTTCTAAAATGAATGTTGTTTTTCAAGCATAGGTGTGCATACCTGCAGTGAGTAATACCTCTGCTCATTCAGAGGCTTGGAACACAGACCTGGTGATTGCTGTTTTGATTACATGCTGTGGGGTTGGAAAAAAGCTGTAGTCAAGAGTTTTGTAGTACTCTGTGTTTGAAAAACAGACACAATATTTACCTAACTGGATAAATACTGAAAAAAAAAGGGAGGTTTTTGCATTAAGTGCATATTGCTTGCTTTCTAATATCCATGAGTCTTTCCTGACCCCTAGTCTTTCTGCTTCCTTAAATTTTCCATAAAACAGCATGAGATCTCAGTCCTCTTTGTACATTTCTATTTGTATTGTGGTCTCACTAACATTGTTCAGAAATGTCTTGGGTAGAACAATCATAACTAGGAGAAAGACAAGCCAGAAAAATGTGACTGTTCTTTAATGGTAATCCGTGTGGTTTTGCATACCTAGGACGTCAGCCTCAATTCTATTTTCTTAACTTTAATTTTTCTTCAAAATTGAAATGTAATCCAGGACACAGAGTGAAGTGATTCAGTAGCCTTTCACCATAATATGGTAGCAATAAATCATGCTCCAGTCCAAAAGGGAGGAGCTTTGGTGAGTTTTATCAATTCCTTTGTATGTTCTTTCAAAAGATTGGATACTTGAATAGCAAGAAGATGACTGATTAGGATTAAGATGTATTACTGGAATTACCTGGAGAGATATCTGATGTCTGCAAGCTGAGTGAATTAACTGCCTGTTAGGTTGTATATTACATCTGGTAGTATTTGCTGATACTATATCTGATAGTATTTCCTAATCCTGCATGTTTTACAGTTCCAAGATGCATTGCAAAATTAGAAGGTGAAAATTACTTGGCAGATATGCAGGTTGGTGTGGTTAGGATGCTGAGGGAACTTGCAGAACTGCTGCAGCATCAAGGTTCTCTTTGAGGACCATTTTGATTTTGTCAACAGTGTGTTGGTTATGAGTCTGTTCTGTTTCTGACAGTGCCATGAGCTCACTATGGATCTTTAGCTAAATCCCTGAGTCTCTGGTTTTGTTTTCTCTCTCCTTAAGTAAAATGAGAAGGTAAAATACACACATAGATATTTATAAACTAACTTGAAAGTTATAATTGGAAAATGCTTTCTACTATTAGGTACAAAGGTTAGTCTTTAATAGTCATATTTGCATGCAATGTGTTCTCAAAGATTAAACTTTCTGACTTACTGTCCCTATGTAGAAGACTTTACAGCTGCATTCTCTAAGTGCTGATATTTAAGAGTAGTTTGATTTCTGTAATAAAATCCTCTTGTCCTAAGATCATTTGCCTGTCAGATAGATTTAATCACACTTGAATCCATTGCTGCAATCTCAAATTGGATGGAAGACCTTTTAATCTGGAAATAGATCATAGAAGTGGTCTTGAGGTGGAGTTTTACATCACTGTATTGATCTCCAGCCGTCTCTGTGCCTGCTGCCAATCTGTCTGCAGTCCTCATCATCTTCATTCCTGCAGAATTAAGCAGACAGCTGTAATTGATGACTGTATTTTTGTATGGCCAGGTAATCTCACCTCAGCGCATTCCTGCCACTGTGACTCCCACCTTGCTGATGTCCCCCATGGTGTTCACCCAGTCCACCCCTGCTCCCCCAAAAGCTGCTGAGGGCGGGCGTTTGGCAGCAGCAAACCCAGAGCCTGCTGCCAGCTCGGCCAGTCTGCTCCTGCCACTGCCAACCCCTGAGCCAGCTGTGGGCAACAGCACCTCCATGACCAAGATGCAGCTGCAGGAAACTCTTCTACACCTCATCCAGGTAAAGTGCCAAGAATTCTCTCGTTTAGCTTAAAATCCTGGTGCCCATTCTGATACAAGCACCCTGTGATTGGATGTGTCTGCCTAGAGGCTAAAGGAATAATTAAACACACGTTGGAGGTTGTGCTGCTTGTGGCTGGGGATGCAATAGGCTCTCCTTGCACACTGCTGGCTTAACTACATTTTGATTAATGCATCTGATTTGGGGTTCAGGAAAGATAATAAATTTGATGGAAAAGAACAAAGATGACTGAAAGCTTTGTAAGGTCAGCCTATGAGCCAGAGCGACATCTATTATATTTTTAGCTGAGGATAAATAATGGGTGATTATCCTAGCTGCCAAATATTTCAGAGATGCCTGTAAGCAGTCAGAGGAATTCAGATAGGAAATTAAAATTGCAGGATGAGTGTAAGCAAGTTAAAAAATATGGGTTAGATAACATGAATATAGACATTAATTCAGTTTAGCATTTGAACTAGAGAATTACCTTGAATAAAATTCCTTTTGCTGCAGTTTTTCAGGTTTAATTGTGACAATGCATTAACAATGTTACGGATGAGATGATTGTTTACTGCTTTGGCATGATGCATAATTATGATTTTTTTTTTCCCCTTAACTTGCTGTGTGAGTAATATCTGAAGAGTAGAAGTTGAGGAGAGATTACATAACTAAAGACCTGGCTGGCTACAAAACACAAGGAACAGAGAAACATGTCCAGTTTGTAGGTCAAAACTATGTACCTGTATAGCTTTGGAATAAAATTAAAAGTCATTTTTGTAAGTTACTTAAAATGTTATTTAATTTATAAATTCAGAAAGGAAATAGTATCTTTAACAAGCTGGAGAGTTTTCTCACTTTTCCCTGTATTTTTATTTTGGGATTAAAAAAAAAATCACATTATTTTGTCTTTACATAGCTTGAGTGTCTGGATTGTATAAAAGCATACATGAAGTTAAAGAGGAAACTAGTCAAGGAAGATTGGGGTTTACCCTCTGTAACTTTGTACTTGTGAAATATGTATTTAACCCTGCTATTCTTGGTGGTAGGTAGGATTAACTGAGTTACCTGGAAATTATTCATTGCCAATTTGTGAGCTGTCATTTTCCATTATATAAAACCACAATCTTGGATGCCCCTAATTTTCCTTAAATATTATCTTGATTGTAATTATCCTCATATGTTTATGGGAGCTACTTATAACATTCTTTCTTAATGTGGGCTGACTCATTCTTGCAAAATGTTCTTCAGAAGGAAAAAGTTAAGCATCAGAGCAAAAGGAGCAGCATCCCTTAGGAGCATTAAGCCTGAAAGAGCTAAACAAGATGCAAGGATTTGCCCAGGTAGGATTTTAGTGTAGGATCAAAATGCAGAGTGTTTCATTATTCCTTCAGATATGCTTGAAATTATCACTGATCTGATGGAGGATACAACTTAAGGAAGTCCCTAGATAAATGAGGGCAGAGAAGAGAAATTACAGGGTTGTAACTTCAGTATTGTCACTGAGTTATTATGCAACAATACTGGACTCAGTTTAAATCCCCTGTGAGTTTAGAAGATCTTTCTGTGTACTCATTGCTACTTACTGAGATAGAGTCATGGGCAATAAAAGATCTTTGGTGAAGGACGGAGCTTTGCTATTGCTCTCTCTTTAAAAAGTAGGCTGAAGTATCTGGTCCATAAAATGCAATAACCTTCTAATCTCTTCACTCGAACTGCCTATCCTGATAACAATTACCTGTTTTGTTTTTCAGAATGATGACAACTTCTTAAACATTATTTATGAAGCATATCTCTTCAGTGTGAGGAAGGCGGCGATGAAAAAATCTATGTGAAAGATGACTTTTTAATTCAATTTCCATGGCTTCCTGAACTCCAGGAAGAAGATTTTGACATTTTCAAGTATGATTATGTTTGAAGAAATGAATGGTCTTAAGGATTTTGCATACACTTAGATTTTACTTGTTGGCAAATACATGCTGTACTGAGAAAAAAAGTGAGCAGAAATGGATTGTGCCTTTAGCGAGGGGAGTGTCACAATGCTGAAGAATTCATCACAAAATATCCTAAATTATTTTTCCTACCCTGGTCTGTAGTTAGAATTGGTTTCCCGGCATAAGGACTCAGTTCTCAGGATCCAGTTTCCTTTTTTACTTGCAGTTACTCATTGACGAGGTATTTGTCCCTGGTTTTCCCTGAGCCGTCCTGTGCAGCTGGCCCGGAGAACGCGCCCATCCCTGACCACATGGTGGCAATGTTGGACTATTTTTAGGAACATGAAAATCCGGGTGAAATCTTGGATTTCACCAACGGGATTTTCAGGAACGGGAAATCGGGAAGACTGATCATCATACTTGGTTGTCTGCAAAGCAATTTAGAAGAAGTGTCATGACTTCCCCCAAAATTTTTGTAGGAAAATCTTTTTCTATTTTGACAAGAATATTTTTAACTAGATGTAGAAGTGGGATTCTGCAGGTGTTTGAGGAATTGGGAGGGTGGGTTCGTGAATGTACTTGCTATCACACAGCTCTGGGGTGACACTGGATTCATGTTTCTATTATTCCAGGTCCAATCTGCATCATTATAAGCAATGTGAAAATTTGTTAAGAGGAGGGCTACCTGGTGTATTAATTTTTTTTTTAAGTGTGTTCCTGGAGCACAGTGATTTCATCGATCCATTTCTAAAGAAAATAAAATGGATAATCCCTACTATGTGCTGATTTCATTTTATTGTGCCATGGGCTATATACTTGGGGTGTATGACTTTAAAATGTTTTGACACTTGGCAGAAGACACATGAGGTTTTAAATCAATTAGAATAAAAGACTGAAAGAATTTTCATGTATATTTTTATTATCATCTGCTACTGAAGTGCTAGTTTCCCACAGTTTAGGAATACACAGTTGTTGCTGAGGAGGCATTTCTTCTGTGGGCGCAGAGAACCCAAACTGTAATCCATAAATGATTAATCAGTCTTCATTACTGTGAGCATTGATGTAGGCACAACTCAGTACCCTCATCTGTGAAAGTTTTTCAGTGTCAATTTGGCTGCAGGTTTCAATTAGTATGGTTGTAATGAGCCAAACAGTTTCTCCTGCCCCATGCAAGGGTATGGGGCGTTTGCTCACAGGTCTTGGGAGAGGCTCTAAATCAATAGGAAAAAAAAAAAAGTCAAGAGCTACTTTATTCACCTAAGCAAGAAACTCATGCCTGCAAAACTGCTGGAGTTTCCCTACACTAAGCAACTGCTAGACAACAAGTCATGCCCTGGTTCCATTTTGTTACTCTACGATTCTTGCAGATTCAGTGAAACGAACGTGTTGAGGAGATACCAGGAAAAGCAGACTTTAAAGATAACAAATTCTAATCCTGTAGCCTTCATAATTTATGTAGTCTTTATAATTTATGGGATTCTACTGAGTTAATTGGTATTATTTCTGAATGAACTGGTGTAGAAGAAACTGCAGTCTACACGAAAGAGTTTGAAACTAAATATATGCATAATTGGTATCTGTGATGTTGGATTATCTGAGAGTGCAATTTAAAGATGATGGGGACACATAGTTAAGACCTCATTTGACATGCAGAACTTCTGTAATTGGTGGGTAAAAATAATCCTTAAGCATCTCAAGCTGTCTTGGTAATAGATTTTCTAGTTGTGGGGGAAACATATTATTTACAAAAAAGCAAGTAGAAGTTTTAAAAACATTCTTATTTATTGCTTTCCAGAGCCATTTACAACAATTAAAGGCATATTTTTTACAACATCTGTTAACTCTTGATGCTTATGAGATCTGTGGTATTGGCATTATGCTTGACCAGCTAAGGCTTATCTTAAAGCAGACAAGGATTGAGCTAATTCCGGGTTTCTTTTCACTGCCCTCCCTTCTGGTTACATCTACACCAAGTAATGCTGACAGAGTTGGATTTCTCTCACTGTATTGTGCTGTAAGGGATTTCTTGAATTGTTCAGGAGGCATAAACTTGTGGAGTGAAGAAAAGTTCTTGCTAAAGATGGGAGGTGCTGGTTTAGCCTCTATCCTGCTTACCAAGAACAGCAGTGGTAAGAAGATAGAACAAACTCAGAAAGAAACCCTGAGCTTTATGACAAGGAACAGAAGAGGAAAAGTAGTGAGAGAAATCTGTTGAGAAACAAAGCCAAACTTCTTGCCTAGATTTCCATCTTAGAGGGCAGGATCTGCTTTATCAGGTGCATTTGGAAACGTGGAGATTGCTCTTGGAGTCATACTGGAGTGTAAAACTGAGCCATGCCCCTTTCTGCTGCAAACTGAAGTATCTGTCTCAGAAAAAAAAGCTTTATCCAGAAATGTAGTTGGAGACTTCCAGTATTGTGGAAACCTGGAGGATTCTCATGTAATACTGGAAAGTTAATCTCTGCCTTTTGGCATTGTGGGTTCTTAGCAGCTTTGTATCAGCTGGGACTGTCTCTATGCAGCCAGATCTGTGCATGATACCAAAAAGGGTGTTTTGGGGTTGGTAGATCACCTCTGAATATGGTGGTTGTGAACATTTGGGTTCCTCTATTTTATTTTATTAAGACACTGCTAGAACTCTGAGCTGTTAGGCTGATGAGGCCTTTTAAGAAGGAAAGACTGCAGCAGTTAGAACAGCCTTTCTTTGTGCCTGTTTTTTTGGGATTTTTTTATCTGAATATGGGAGAAAAAGAGCAAGTAGAAAATCAGAAAGTATATAAGGATCACATTAACTCTGTTTTAGATGATTTCACAGTATGTATGTGTAATACTTCTTTATTGTCTGTGTATTTCTTGAGATACTGCTCATTTTGAGTTGTGGTTTTTCAGGGTTCTTTTTCTTCCAGTTGAATTAAATAACTTGTACATTTGGGACTAGCAAGAACTCCAGAAGCAGTTGCAGCATTAATCCCATTCTCAGCCTTGAGTTGATATCAGTTTTCAGTGTAGTTCCACTTAACCACTGTCCACTTATTTAGAAAATTTCACACCTGTTAAACTAGAGTGAGAAGGCAAGGAGTAGAAAGGCAGTGAAATACTGAAGTATCATATCTGTCAGTGTTTATCATGGAAATCTGCAATATTCAGTGAAGGCATCCAAATATTTTCTCATAGAAAATTCAACTCCTTAATTCAATTTTTATTCATTAGCTCTCTGTTGCTCCTCTATTTACTGCTTGTTGTAGTTGCAATGGGGATAATTAAAATGGCACAGCAAAATAAAATTTTCCAGGAGCAGGATGCAGCTGAACAGGCAGGATGCTTTACCTCCTCTGACAGCCTATTTAGAACATGTTGAGCTTTGAACTTCAGTCATAAAAGCAGTGGATATTGGAAATACTAGTGTCCTTTTATGACATTAAAATCATAGTTCAATATTTTACCAAACTTGGAAATCTTTGCTGAGGAAAAGGCAAAATTAAAAGACATTTTTCAGTAAGCATTTGATGCTCTAATGTAAAAAACGTTCTGAGAAGGCAGCTTTACCCAGAGGGGTCCCTGAAACCTACAGAAAGGCAAAATTCCAGTCCTGGAGATGAATAACACACTAAAAAAATTATTCCTCAGTCAACCTACAGTAAACTTTACTGCTAATTCTGAAGACTTTTAAGAGACTCTTACAAGTCTTTGCCTTTTCCAAACTCCTGTGAATGTCTCTAACAAGCTTTTTCTGGCCTTTAGACATAAATCTGTGCATGGCTCAGCTGGCAATACAGGGGCAGGGAGCTTGGCATATACAAGCTGCAAGTGGAAAATGGGGTTCTGCGAGACACTGAAGAAACAAAGGTTGTGCCTTTATAAATACTTTGAGCTTAGCTCTGCTGCTGAAGAGGAAGCCCATCCTCCCACTCCAGCTGCTCATCCCTGCTCCCACACCAGTCTTTTTTGCCTTTTCCCTTCATTTTTCTCCTTTTGTTTATTTTAAGATGGCTGTGTGGTAAAATGTCTTGCAGCAGAATGAATGCAGCATGCCAAGGCTGGGTTTAATGTAGGGGGGCTCAGAGGTGGCAGCCCAGGCACTGGATCAGTGCAGGGATGGGGTGTGCAGCCGTGGGCTGCAGTGGGTGGGATGTGAGGAGAGCAAGGAGAGGCAGGAGACCTGAGCTGCGTTTTGGTTTTTTGCCTTTTTTTCTTTTATATATTCTCTGTATTCTTTCCACATATATTTGTAGCTTTGCAGCTTCTTAATGTAACTTAACTTCAGCATTTTTCTAGGCAGGAAGACAAAATATGTTCCAAAGCCCGTGCCCTATCTTGGTTCTCCTTAGAAACCAAGGCCAAAAAACAGCTCTTCAGACACATTTTCATCAACAAGGTACAGTCCCATCTGAGGGGGGGAACACTTAGAAGGGGCTTGACCTAGGGGGAGATTGCATCATCACTTGTACTCCTAATTGGTGCTTTTTATCAATTATGCTAATTTCCTGAAACCTATAAAACTGTATACCCCTGTGGGGCATGGGCTTTTGTGGACATTTTTCCATGGTTGCCCCTGGAGGCCTTCAAATAAACATCCACTTTTGTATCACCCCCTATACTAAAAACTATCTCGAGTTTCATTTCTAGGTTGAAAAAGGCAACAGCAGCACTGCACTGAACTGATCTGAGGTGTTGGGGAAACCGTGATCCAAAGGCCTCTGCCTCTTCGCTGACATTAAGACTTGGAAAACGCCACAAGTATCAAAAGGTGGCTTTGTTGTATCCCCTACCTTGGCTGACTCTGGAAATCCATGGGTGTTTGCAGGTACCCTCCCAAGGGTAACTGCTGATCCCGAGCCTAATCTCAGCGCAGACCCAGCGGAAAGATGGGATCTTGGTGAGGGCAAGGCTCAGTACAAACCTAATTTAGTGTGGGGGATTAGAGTGTCTGGGCTAAAGTTAGCCTGTGCAGACACCTTCCCCACCACCACCACCTTGTGCTGAGCCATCACTGGCACCAGTGTCAGCCCCTGCCTTTCCTCAGAGTACAGCAGATGGTAGGGTGAATCTTCCCTTCATATTTGGGTTTTTTTTAATTTAATGGAGATTGTACCCTCAAACCAGAGCAGAGTGTTCAGATATAAATCTGCCCAGCATGGAAGTGAATGTGAAATGCAGGAAACACATTGCTTTTTTAGGTGTAGCTGAAAGAACTACTGGAACAAGCAGGAAATCAGAACTGGAAAGGTAAAGGGGAGAGAAAAAAATATTTTTAGGTCATTTTAAAGAATAGGTTTTGGAGAAAATGTGTTCAATATAGGAATGCCTTTCCTTTATAGCTGTTGTGGAAAGAATTCGAGTTGCAAGTAATCTCCATGCCTCTTCTTTTCAATAGGTGAGCAATAACATAAAAACATTCAGTAAATGAATTTAGAATAAACATCTGGTGTACACAATAGGAAGTCACTGCACATTTTTTGAGAGCAGAAGCTTCAGTCATACATCTAATAAAACCCACACAACCTTTTTTAAGCCATTTGGAGCATATATTAATTAAAATCCATTTTTACTCTGTTTGGACAAAAATTCCATGACAAGCAAGGTCAGTCCTGATTTCAGTATGAGGTGCCAGCAAGAACACCAGAGAAGGAAAAACCCTCTGGCTTGTGGTGACTAAACAAGAGTCAAGAGGTAGAAAGGATGACATCTTACTATCAGCAAGAGGGAGAGCCATGAGGGAACTCTGGAAAATGATAGCATTCCTACAGCTGCTACTGTGTGCATAGAGGGATGCTAATCCCATGGGTAGATCCTACATAAATATTAACATTTTTCTTGCCCAAGTGCTGCTGCCACACATCTCTGTTCACACCCTGTGTCTGCAGGTACAGCCACTCGTCCTGGATTTCTTCACCAAGACCTGAAATCTGCTCCTCACCCATCCTAAAATGGAGAGAGAGAGAGAGATTATTAATATGTCACTTCAGAACCCTACCCACCTGTGGGTTTTTCTTCAGCACTTGCCTGTAAATACAAGAGTGAGAGGGAGAGAGGAAAGGAGTGTGCAGGCTCTTGGCAGCTCTCCCAGAGCAGGGCTACTCAGGCTGGGAACAAAAGCTCTGTTTTCCTTCATTTTTACTGCTGCTTTGCAGTCTGGCTCGCTAACAGCCGCCTGCTTTCTGCTTGGAGCAGTAGCCCCAGACCTACCACTTAGTGAAAGTGCCTGCATTTCACATTCATCCAAGCAGGGTTTCTTTGTGCCTGAGGCTCCCCTCTTGGATCCTTATCAGGGAAGTCCTGCCTCTCCTGGCTTCTCCCATGGATGCAGTGTGCTGTGGCCAAGAGTTTGAATTAGGGGAGCTGTCAAGTTGCAGCACTGTAACATAGTTCAGAAATCACCTACTTAATGCTTGAAGTTTGGCAGTAGAGGTGCAGTTCCCATCTCTGTCAGGGGTGTGTGTGCAAGCAGGATCAGCTGCTTGTCTCTGCTGTCTCGTACTACGCCTTTCCCTTCTCCTGTTTTTACCCCTGGAGGCCAAAACCTAGTGCTTCCAAGCACTCTGTGTCCTCCTTCTTACCCCTGCCCCAATTCCTGTAATCACCACCTCGGGTTCCTGCAAGGCAGCTGCGGGGAGATGCTGTAACCCTTATCTGCCTCATAAGCACAGGCCATCACCACGGGCTCCTTTCAAGTCCATCACATCCCACCAAAAGTGTGTCACAACTTAGGAATGTCCCAACAGCGTCAGCAGGACCACAGATGAAGATGATGAATCCTGTAACACATAAAAGCATTGTTGCCTTTGAGGAAAGTCCCTCCAGGGATCATAAGACAGGAGCTTCACCAAGAGAAGGGTAGAGGGAGTGAGTAGAAACATATAGTTGAGGAGTCTCCAGTTAACTCCTTTGTCTGAGAGATATGAAGAAATGATGACTGTGTGCTCAGGAAAATCCAGTAAGGACTTTGAAATTGGTGAATGATTCTAAAGAGAAGTGAAAACTGGAAATTTTTGAGCTCACCTTTAGGGGCAGAAGTGAAGGTGTGGAAATCAGAAGAGGGAGCAGGGAGATGGAAGAGCACAAGCAAAACATGATTTTGTTCAGGAAAACTTTCAGAAACTTCCTTGGACAAAAGCAGAAATGTGGAGAGCATTAAATTTCAGGACACTAAGCTAATCCCTCACTGCAGGGGGCTGCTAAATCCATCAGACAAAGGCTCGCCAGTGTCAAGTGCAATGAGCAGTCGCACGCCCAGAGATGAAGACAACAAGCCCTTGTGTCTCTGCAAGGGCTGCTGTGCACACCTTGAGGAAACCAGGTTGTGAAATGGGAAGATCTGAGATAAAATATCAGCTTAGGAGGTGGCAGAAAGATAGAAGTGGGGCTCTTCTTGTCACACCATAACAACCTGCTTAATGACACTGTGCTGAGAGGGCCTGGGCAGACAGAAGGTGGGGAGGGGAACATGGGAGATTCAGATACAGAACAGAGGGACACAAACACTCTTTGGGTATTTAACCTAAAGTGCTCTGCTCTTTTTTGGGTATTGATGATTTCATCATCCCCTGAAACATCTTTGGATGAGAACTCTTACATGATTTGAAAGGATTTCTATTTCTTATCTATATTTATATATATATTTAAGTCTTCAATATTGCTCTACAAGTGCATTTACATAAATAGCTAGATAAAAGTATCTAGAAGTGCTTTTTATACACATTACCCTTCTAAAGGAGAGAGAAGGAAATATTATCCCTCTTAAAATGGACATGAAGAGTGGTCCCATAATGGATGTATGGAGGTCACAGACGAAGTCAAGAGCCACAGGCAGAGACTGATGTTCAGTCACACCTCACTGGGGCTTCACTCCTCTCCCAATGCCTCATTTTTGTTTGCAGCCAACTGAGAAATCCCTCAGTCCAGCCCAAACTGCTCTGTTTCCCAGATTCAGCACTTTTTAAGAGATCAGCATGGTGTGTAGGCAACGAAAACTGGAAAAAGCAAGGAGCAGATACAGGCACCAAACAGCAGCAGCCTAGCAACCAAAAATTAGTCCTGACAAATGCGGGATTTCTGATATTGCTTTTCTTTCCCCTTTGCAGGTACTGTATCACCCAGCAGGAAACCCTTCCCCTCTCCCTTCCTCTGCAGCATCCCAGTGGCTGGCACACGGCAGCCTGGCGTAGGCCAGGCAAATGAACAAAGCCAGCAGGAGTGACCGGAACAGTGAGAGTATTTTCATATGCAGCTCCTGTATTGATTGAAAAATAAATTACAGTTGCTCCAAAATCTGCTCTCTCCAGCTGTGTGAGAAACTAAGGAGGCCAGTTGGTGCAAGTTTCCCATTATCCTTCCTGTCCCATTATCTTCCCTCACTCTTTGCTCAGTTTCTGATGTGAGTTGCGACGTGCTGCTGTCGAAGCTGTTGTTGTGCTTCTTCCTTAGAAATGTTTTTCTTTTGCCTGATGACTGCAGCAGCTTAATGGGAATCTTAAAGGGGTTTTGATGATCTGTCCAGAGGTGAGCAATTGCTACTGTCATTTCAGAAAAGACCAGAATTACAAAAAGTCCATTTTTACTGGGAGAGGAAAAGGCAAAACCTCCCATGTTAGCTACTTCCTCACAAACATGACTTTGCCAGAATAGGGAGGGCTAGTGAGCTATGGAGATCTGTTTCTGCTCTTGTCCTTTGCCACCCCAGTCTTCATGCACCAGGGAAATTCATGGCCCAGCATAGCTCTGCTCAGCAATGCTGGAAACAACCCACTGTGGATGCTAAACATGCTAAAACAGGATCCTCTCACCTGGTCTCCACAAAACCCCTGTGCAGTGACTGAGCTCGCTCTGTGTTCTCTACATTTGTTTCTACACCTTCATGGCCCTGAACTGCCATAAGCACAACAGGCAATTTTCTGGAGCTAATAACAATTTTCTCCTTGGTTAACATGTTCAGCAGCACACTAAATCCAGCTAATCAGTGTCTTCCCTGCCAAAAAGCAGGAAAGGGGCTCCATGGCTATTTTAACCTGTCGGATTTCTCAGCCCTCCTAAGCAATCAATTCTAAGGTGTTCTAGTCACATCAACCTTCTCTGCTTCCATCCTTATTCCATGCTAGATGTGTTAGGTTATTTCTTTTTAATCTTTTAGCCTGAGTATGACCAGCAGTGTGTGGAATTTGGAATTCTGCTGGACTCCCCCCAGCATTTTGGGAGGACTGTGAAAGCAATGAGTTCTTTTCTTGCCTGATCACCCTCAACAGATGTTCATGTCAGTGAGATGAGAAAGAACACCAGCCTGCCCTTTGCTGCTGCAGACCATCCTTGGAGGGAAGGTTTTGGAAGTGAATAACCTTTCCAGTTGCTGTTTCTGCCTGGGTAGATGAGGAAAAAAAAAAAAAAAGCAGTTGGTGAATGTGAAAACAAATATTAGGAAAAAATACCAGCAGAGCTCTGGAAAAACCTCTAGAAGGCGAACAGAAAGTTATGGTGCTTTTAGGATGGGACAAAGCTGACCAGTCACTGAGGACTGTGACAACAGCACAGCACAGTTTTAAAGTGGCTCAGGAAAGGACTTGTGCAATCCTGGGCACAGTTAGTTCACATCTCCAGGTGGGTGAGGAGGATGAGGAGGTGTCTCCGGCCCTGTGTACTGCCGCAACAACCACAGAGAGCCATTGCCAGTCTCAGGAATCTGCCTCCTAAACGAGCCAGAGCTGGCAAGGGGGAGGTATGAGGTGAATAAGGCGAATTTTCTGGAGCAGGACAGCAGGCGGGGTGTCCTGGTAGGGGTGGCTGTCCCTGTGCTTGGTGGCGAAGCACAGAGAACCTCAAGGCTGCATAACAACATCTGCTGGAAAACCCAGCTGCTGTGTTTGGTCGTGGTTCCCCTCCAGCGCTGGGCTCCACGTGGGTGGGTGACACTCAGGGGCTGCCATAAAGCAGCTCTGTGGCTGTCAGAGTGTGACACCGCACATTTGAGAACAGGGAGAGCCAGGTAATGCTTTTCCTGTCTAGGGGAATTACAGGCCTGGCGAGCAGAGTAGATCTAGGCTTAAACTGCCCTTGTAAAAGGCAATCACTCCAAACTGAGAACGCCAATTAACTCCAGCATCACTTGAACGAATTAAGCCAAGGTCAGAGCTGCAGCGAGCAACCATCGCTAATGAGATTTCAGCGCCGCTCTGCCTACTTCATGCACATCAGATTTCCTGTGAAGGAATCCCTCAGGGCACAACTGTTTGGCTTCTGTCTGAAACTTCAGGAGCCTCTGGCACAGAAAGATGTAAACTTCAGCCTCCACGCCGCACTAACGAGAGAACAGGAGTTGGAGTGCAGCTTTGGCAAACGGGAGATGATTTTAGACAGACATCACAAGTTGGAACAGAAATTTTCTTTCTTACACTATAAAATTTAGAAATGTTTACTCTATTAAAATTTATATTTAACTCTTATATATATTAAATATTATTTATCTATACCTCTTGTAATCCTACATTCCACTTACTCTCATGGATGGTGAACTCAGTTCTTGGTTTTAGCTCCAGCGTGTCGCAGACTGCTCTGTCCCTGACCCACCGGTTTGCTGAGCTATCCCTGTCTCTCTCCTGCCAGTCCCATGTGCTGCCCAGATGCTGACAACAGCAGGGGGAAGCAGAAGGCGCCAGCCTGCTAGAAACTGATTTTTTCAGACATATGCTTTGCACAGTGCTACCCGTTCCAGCAGAAAGAGAGAGACTATTTCCTCTCATAACCTGCGTGCCCAGACCAGGTTAAATCCTTGGGAACCACTCTTTCCTGGGCGGTTGACAGTCTCCTTAGCCAGCACCCATGTCGGGAGGAGATGGCTGTGAGCTGAAGAGACCTCACCGGCCACAGGGGGTGACTGGCTCGATCATCCCACGCCGACGGGGGTTAAAAAACATCAACAAAAAATGCTGGCAAGAAACGCGCTGGTTCGCTTCCTCAGCTCGTTTGTGCTCCTTGAAGGAAATCAAAGAAGGCGTTTAATGATCCTTCTGGGCACACCATAGTTTGTATCTTCATCCTTTCAGGGCAGGCTCACAGCACAAAAGCGCCTGGGATGGAGGGGAAATCTGTTTGAAAGCCACTCGCCGAGCGAGATGCTGTCAGATGTCGAAGGGAGGAAGAATGAGCGTGTGTTATGGAAGCTGGCAGGTGACTGAGCTAATTACGGACTCGGAGGCAATTTAGGGTGACGGGAAGTGACTTGAATTGTAACCAGAGGTTAAAAGAGTTTAAAAGGAGAAGTGCCCGCGCTGCTATGCTTGGATGGGTGAGCACCATTCCCTGCGCAGCTGGAGGTCAGGGAAGCACCTTTCACAATCAGTACAGAGTAATTTCACAGCAAAACACAAGCTGCTGCAAAATGGTGTTAATTGGATGTGGAAAACCTTTTGCAGAGCCTTCCCCCACCTCCTTCTCTCTTTCAATACTGTCAGGGTATTTTTAATAACAATTGATGGTTGCCTAAAATCACAAAACATGTTTTCATTAATATTCATGAAAGAATGGACTGTTTTTATCTACACCTACATCAATGTGCGGTAAAATGTAGCCAAAACGCAGCTTTTATCTTTAATCACACTGAAACTGATAGCCTCTGATTTCTGTGGGGGAAAAAAGTAGTCTTGTTTTCAAAGGAGAAAAGCATGAAATGTTATAATTTGTGACCTAGAATTTTGGCAAAGCTGCTCCCTTCTGTGAAATCAAAAGGAAGGGGAAAAAAAAATTAATAAGACTTTTAAGATTTTTAATTGAGTTCTGAATATTCCAGAAATTCTGATACACATTTCTACAATAGCTCCTGCTTGAACACTCAGTATCAGCAACAAAACAAAATTAGCAGGAAAGATTCAAAGATTTTCAACCTTTGAAAGATTAAAACAAAAAAAAAAAAAAAAGAGGTCTTTCTGCCTAGACATTGCCCTTGCCCTTTATTTCTGCTGTGGTAGCGTGCAGCAGCTTCCCCAAGGATGAGGCACGAGTGCTGTACGTGCCGTGCAAGCCCACAGATGGAGAGCCTGTGGCCCACAGACACTGCGCTGGGGAGAGTCAGCTCATCTGTACTGATGCCATTTTTCCTGACAGGCAGATGTTTAACGCCTGGATCACTACAGAGAGGCCTGCAGAGTGCTGCAGCCCAGCTCCACCGCCTCCCTGATCCACCCGTACTGCCAGGGAACAGAGAAAACCTTCCTGTGGGCTCAGGCTAAGCACTGGTAAACTGATGGTGTGAACCAAATAAATCAGGGGAGGGCAGGGAAGTGGAGGGGTTTGCTGCTTTGTCCCTGTAGATCACCTGCCAAGCCAGAAGAGGGTCCTTGGCCCTGGAGGCTCTGCTGTCTCCTCCTGCGAGAGCTCAGAGAATTACTGTGTTTCCAAAATACTCTATAGCCATAACCTAATAAATCCTTATCAGGATTTCAGCAAATAGGTGAACCAGTAACATCAGATCATAAAGGCAAGTAACTCATCTCTGTGCTTTCCACACCTGCTGACCCTGACAGTGGAACAGATGGAGAAGGGACTCTCCCTTTTTGTAGCCCTGCCAGGCTGGAACAACTTTAATTTGGCCCAAATACCTCTGTCCTGATAACCTTGCAAAATCCCGAATCCTTACTAACACACGGAGCAGTGAGAAGGAGGGATGTGCAGTGTATTCCCTGAACAGGGTCATTGCACCACGCATTTAATACAAAGGATTTGGCAACATAGATGACATTGCTAGATGTGCACTGAGTCAAGTGTCTGCAGCACAGATTAGCAGAATGCCTGGCATGATTTATTTAGTCACTTGACGTACCACAGTTCCTGGGGCTCCCCACAAAGCAAAGCCTCCCCCCATGAAAAAGCTGTTCTAGTGCAGCCAGTTTATCACAAAAAGCTTTTATCTCGTTTAAAATGGGGTTTCCTTTTCTCTTAATCAAGTTCCTTCAGGTGGACTGGAAATGTAAAAGATTAACTCTTTGATAGTGGAGAGGGAAGGATAAAGTTGACTTTCACTCTGGGTGCTTTTGTGGCCAGCACACAGGAAAGCTGCATTCTGCTCACAGTCCTCCCCGAACAAAGCATCTGCTTTCCCTTACTTTTCTTTTTTTTTTTTTT
>VZTJ01005131.1:1117962-1226649 GCA_013397795.1 Orthonyx spaldingii | reverse complement strand
TTTTTTTTTTTAATTCATTCTTCTTTTTCTTGCTATGGCTTCAGAGGTGGTGGGAAGATGCTCCAGTGCTCTTTGTTTCCTGTGCATTCTGCTCTCCCTTGGTGTCTCCCTCCGTGCCTTGAATTTCCTGCTGCTCAGAACACTATGTCTGATGAGGGTTTAAAATGCTGCTAGCAAAAACAAATTTTTAAAAAATGCTCATTTCATCTTGGAGTATTTAAACAAGTCTAAATTTAGAGCGGAGCTGTGGAAAAAAACTAAAAAGGAAAAAAGGCAAAGTAACCAGCCGAAGGCATTAATTAATATGACACCTCTGTGGCTGCTTCCATAAACTGCAGGGAGAGCATGTGGCTCGCAGATGAATGGGTCTGCAGGCAGAAATGTACAGAGCACCCGGGCATGATGTGAGCTCTGGGAGGACACGTGTGGTCCAAGCCTGACAGTGCTCTGCAGGCCAGACATTCACCCATTCCTCCCTGCCTCTGGGGCCACCTGAAGTGAAGGCAGTGGTGCAATGCCTGCCTCCATGCCAGTCAGGGTACCCCAAGCCCCTGTGTCACACCAGGGGTGACTCGGTACTGCTCTGCAGAGGCTGCAGTGAGGTTTTGGGAGAGCAGGTATTGGTGCATTCCCGTGGTGAACACACTTCTGTCTGTGCCTCCTCTGGGGACTCATATCAGGGTCTCCTTGTGACCACTGGCACTCCTCAGCCTGGTCTCCAGGGGCAGGAGAACCTTTCCTTGCACAGCTGCAGACTGTGTGAAGCATTTCCCCTGCACCCAGACGGAGTTCAAAGTCACTCCTTTAACCCAAAACACACCTGAAAATGAGGGAGGTATTTTTCCACCAGAGCTGGGGTGAGGAGGGGGCATTCAAAGAGGTTCTGCTCACCCAGCATCACCCAGTGCTGAAGACTTTTCAGGTCTCACCATCCCAAACTTCCCAAGTCCCAGGCTCTGCCAGTCACACAGCCAACAGAGTTGTGGACCAGACAGCATCTCCCTGTTTTATTGCAGCTTCCCAAAGCTCAGCTGGGATTGCACAGGTTCTGATAGAACCAAACATGTTGGGAGGGCAGCACTCAGCTGAGGGACACCTCCGCTGGTCCAGCGTACAGCACCACCACTCTTTTAGGAGCAGCTCCTTCCCATTTCCATCAAATCCACACCTCTGCAAACTCAGCTTGCAGAGAGTGCTAACTCTCCATAGCACTGAAACTTGATCAGAAGAGATTTACATGACCAGTCAGCAAAACCATGACTAAAAGTACTTTTCCACTGCTGCCTCTGTAAGGATCCCCTCCCCTGGCAGCTGCTGGGATAGGGAGATGGGATTCTGTAGTATTGGCAAAACACTGCATGCCTGCTTTCCAAAGCACCCTGAGGAATGGTCACACCTCCTCACATGCGGCAGAGACACCATCCTCATATCTCCTCAGCAGGACACGAGCTGGAACACTGTTGAGAGAGCAGTGTCATAAGCAGAGTATTTGACCAGGGTAAAAAGGAGATTTTGTGCTCAGATACCCATCTGGGGAGCCCCATCAAGAGATAATGAGAGGAACAAGGTTATGACCTCAGATAAATGCACCTGCTGTGAACAAGACCACATAGTGTATTCCCATCATGACTTGTTTTATGTTATTTGAAATCAAGGCAAATTATTCTTTTTAAGTGATTGTGTCCCAGATGTTTTAAGTTCAGGATCATGATGGAGCAAAGACTTGCTTTGAGGTATGTGGTGGTGGTAGGTTCACAGCAAGATCCCAGAGGACCCTGGTGTGAGCCCTGAGGCACTGATCCAGAATACCCAGAAAATAAGAGGGAGCACCCCCTCCTCACTGCATGGGCCAGCTGGGAGAGCAGCACCATGGGTGCCACGGGGAAAAAGTGTCTCTGGTGACCAACTTCATTCAACAAACCTCCTGCAACCAAAACAGCATCACAATGAGTTTGACGCCTGAGGAAGCTGAGACACTGCACCATCTACTCTTGATCTCTGTGATGCTCTGTACCCTGTTCTCTTGGCTGTGTTCAAGGTTGCTGCCATATCCCCTGTTCTAGCTGCCTTTCTAACAAGGAGACACTTGGCTGCTACAAAACCTGCCTTGCTGGCCAGCACTGCATGGAGACAGGTCACCTCAAGAGGTTGTGCCATGCCTGGCACCTTTCTAATCAGCTTTTTTGGAGGTTTTTAAAAGACGTGTAGATGTGGGGTTTAGGGACATGGTTTAGTGGTTGACCCAGCAGTGTAGGCTAATGGTAGGACTCTACAACTGTAAAGGTCTTTTCCCACCTCACTGATTCCGTGATTCTGTTCTATGATTCCAGTTCCCTTTTCTTCATTTGGCCCCATTCTCCTCATACGTATCCCACTGTGAGACTACACTTCTTAACCAGTGTTTTGATGATATTTTTTCTTTTGCTGGTCTTAACATTTGCCAGTATCTTCTCATAACATGATAATCCAAACTGAACTCTGGTTTTAGTCAAACCAGAAATAAATATAGCAGGTAAATCTCCCCCCTGCCTGTGTTTACAGCACAAAAATCACACTGGTAATTTTTTTTATTGCCTCATGGTTTTGCAAATGTAGCTCTAAATTGCTGCACTTGCTCACCTCATATCTCTTGCAGCCTTAAATTCTTGCTCCTTGTTATGTATTTCCTTTCATTCTTTCTCACAGGTTTCCTTTCTTTTTCCCCAGTCAGACCCTGCTGTTATCTCCTTCCCTTGCTCCAACTGTGCTCACACACTGTGGAGGCTGAGCTCTGCAGAAGCAACTGGATGCACATTAATCCCATTAAGGGCCCTCCAGGCACCTGGGGTTTTCAGTTTTCAATGCTATTTTCATTTAATCTCCCAATCTTACTTCCTTGCAATTTTAGATCATTAAGGGGTTAAGTGAGATATATCCAGTAAATGAGATAAATCCAAATAAAGGGATTTGGATCTCCCAGTTCAGCGTGTTGCTGTCTCATCGCCTTCTCTATCAGTGTTTCAGGGGTTACCAAAAACACCCAGACAAGGGCTCTTGCCAGAACCCATCTGGATTACAACTGCAAATAGCACAGAGTGGCTGGGAGGGTTAGTGTAGACATCCTGCAAAAATCACTCACAATAACCAATTTATATGGCTCCTTGTGAAGTGGAGAGAAAATGCCATCTAAAATGTTAATGCTCCTGCCTTCAGATCTCATTTCAGATTTTTTTTTCAGACTGTGAATTTTTATCCTCTCTTTCTGAAGTATCCAGACGGGGAAGCCTGTCACCCGGGATGCCACCCCTCAGCTTTAATCCTGGTAAGCACAGGCAAATCAAACCTTCATTGTCAGTCTTCCTAGCTCCTCTAAGAGCAATTTTCTCCTCTTTTCCAGCTGCAGGGGCAGGAGGAGGCAGCACATTTTGGCCATTTGAGAGAGGTGAATTACATAGGCCCAGATCTGCTCTGCCTGTTGCCTTCCCAAGCTGGCTCAGGCAGCTGCTGTGCAGCCATGTGATGTGCTGAAGGCACTATTTCTTTCTACACTACTGTTTGTTGTGTAGAAATTGATTTTTTTTGGTAGATTTTAAGGTCAGAAAGAACCATTTCCCGTGTAACCCTTTGCACAGTCTTAAAAACATGAGAGAAATTTATGCCCTCCAGGCCCACAGCTTCTGCTTGAAGAAGACTGTAACTTTCAATAAGACATTCAATCTGGAGTAAATATTGTAATAAATGACAAAACCATCCTATCCTGAGGTGAGTTATTCCTGGAATTACTTAATTCCTTACCACAGGCTATCAGCCTCTTCATCATACAATTTAACCTCTATTCAATGCTTCCTGGTTTTATTCCCATTTTCAGTATTGCCCCTGTCACTCCTATTATCCCATTTAAAGTGCATCTGTGCTGGTTTTGGCTGGGATACAGTTCATTTTCTTGTCAGTACCTTGTATAGGGCTGTGTTTTGGATTTGTGCTGAAAATTGTTGGTACTACAGGGACGTTTTGGTGGCTGCTGAGCAGGGTTTATGCAGGATCAAGGCCTTTTCTGCCTGTCACCCCACCTCACCAGCGAGTGGGCTGTGGGTGCACGAGGAGCTGTGAGGGGACACAGCTGGGATTGCTGACCCCAACTGATCCAAGGGATATTCCATACCCCGTGGCACTTTGCCCAGCATATCAGGCTGGGGAGAGGAAGGAGAAAGGGGAAGACATTCAGAGTGATGGTGTTTGACTTCCCGAGCCAGTGATGGAGCCCTGCTGTCCTGGTTATGCCTGAACACCTGCCTGCCCATGGGAAGTAGTGGATGAATTCCCGTTTTTCCTGCTATGTTCTGTGTGCAGCTCTTGCTTTCCTTATTAAACTGTCTGTATCTCAATCCATGAGTTTTCTCTCCTATTCTTCTGATTCTCTCCCCCATCCCACTGGGGGGGAGTAGTCAAGTGGCTGTGTGGGGCTTAGTTGCCAGCTGGAGTCACCAGTGCTGTACTCTGTAGCACATCTGTAGTACGTGCCTTCATTTTATTTCAGTGCTTTGACAGCCAGTGTCCCCCTCCATTTCCTTAGAGAAACCTGACAATCTAGTATGGCTTTGCATTTTATATTAAACAAGCCCTTTGTAAACGTGCAAAAGAAGACTGGAAGACACTCTAATAAATGGGTTAATTCATAGCCATAGAGTCAAGCTGTTCAACAGGTTGCTGTAGCAATTTATGCTCTTTCTGCTGCCATATCTGTAGTCATTTATAATTCATACTTCTCATGATGATAATGAGCTTCTACAGTGTGTCCCTCATCCGAGCGTGCAGCTTGCCACTTCCTGCTATTCATCAAGCTCAGCAATTGGGCTCCTTTGATTCATTGGTGTCCAGACACAGACGAGGGTATGGCAATCTCAATTGAATGTTGGCCAAACAGAAAGGTCTGGCTATTAATAAATAATCATTCACATTAGGAGGCGATCAGTCAAAACTGGCAGAGTCCTTTCTTTCGCGCCGCTTTTGCTTTCCACTGCTCATTTTCCCTCCTCTCCCCTCGTGATCCCGAGACCCACAGACAAGGCTTGGAGGGAGATTGCCTCAGCAATTGCCTCGGAGCTGCCCTGGATGCTGCCAAGGCACCGGCTCTGCCCGGCCTCGTCATGCCTGTTCAAACGTCAGCATGGAGCAGTGGCCAGCAGGAACCCACTCCAGGACTCCACCATCGCCCCCATCCTCCTGTCCCAGATCCCCTTTGGGCGGGAGATAATCCTGGGACAACTGCCGGAGGGACCCGCCAGCGTCCTGCAGGCCAGGGAGGCCCTGCTAGGCAGAGAGCAAAGGTCCGGGAGGCGCCTGGGGGACGTGGATGCGACCCCTTTAAAGCAGGCAAGGCCTGACCCCCGCCTGGAGAAGCCAAGGCCCGTCTTCAGAAATCAGAGTAATCCCGGGTGATTTTATCCCACTCCACTTCCCTAAATCTGTGGCTGCTGCTGCTCGGCGAGGGGATTAAGGGGCTGGCAGGGGATTACGCAGCCACTGCGGCTCCAGGCGCGGAGCTCCCTCCTGCGCGGCCGCTCCCGGGGGCAGGAGCCGCTCGCTCCGCACCTGAGGGCCGGAGCTCCTGCGCTGCCCCGGCCGCGCACCCCTGACGGGGGCAGAGGCGGCCGGGGTGCCCCCGGGGCTCGGCCCCGCAGCAACAGGGCTCGCAGCCCGGCACCATGGCGGGGGCGGCGGGGGAGCCCCCTCAGGGCAGCAGCAAGGGCGGGGAGCCCCCGCGTGCCGCCGGCCGCGCCCCGTGCTGATGGCTGGTGCCCGGAGGATGGGGCCCTGGGCCGTGCCGTGGATGATGCTCTGTCTCCTCTGCCTCCCGCCCGCCGCCAGGGCCCAGACGAAGATCCCGCTGGAGACGTAAGTGGTTGTCGCTGTTGCTGGAGCGGGGATGCCGAGGGCTTGGGCAGGCGGGTGGGAATGCCTCCCTGGCAGTGGCAGGCGCGGCGGGACGGGCTCCTCCAGAGGGGCACATGGCCGCAGGGGGTGGCATTTCCGTACCTCGGCTGCTGGCAGAGGACACAGACGTGGGAGACACAAGTTCTGTGCCCAGGTCTGGACTAGAGTGCAATACCTCTTTTTCCCTGTTCGTCGAGCATAGCAACGATACTCATCTGCTTTGGTTAAGTACTTTGACATCTATTAATGCTCTGCTTAATGCACTGGGCAGCAGAAGGCAAAACCAGTTTAAAGACACATTCGTAAAATCCCGCTGCTGGTGCTGCAACTTTTGGAGATCCCACCATGGAGGCGGACGTGAGTGAACCCAGTTTGGCAGCTCCCAGCTGTGCAGAGTGGTTTCAGTAGACACTGCTGGGTTTCAGTATGCCAGGAACACCCACGGGATACACAGCACTGGCCAGGTTCTGGCTGTGGAGGATGCACACAGGGTGTTTGAGCGAAGACATATCTCTTTGCCACGCATGAGACTCAGATTGTGCAGTGCAAGATTTGCAGCTCTGAAGCTCTGGTCCCTTGCACTGGTCTGGATCACTACTGGCTGAAAAGAGCCTGGGTCATACACACATAAGTGTTTATTCACGTGTGTGGCTGTCAGAGGATGTCGGTGAGAGGAGGCTAAATAGAGGAAAGAGGCCACAGCACTTCTTGCTTGTTCTTGCTCCACCTCTCTACAAAGGCGTAATGGCCCTTCCAGAGCTCCGGAGCAAAGGAATGAAATGCTGAGCTGCAGTACAAAGCATACCCAGGCATGTTTTGTGCATGCACTGCCCATGCAGGGAATCCTGATGCACCTTTTGGGATGTGGGTATGCAGTGCACCCACGGCTGCGTGGGCTGGTGTGATGAGCGGCCCCTCCAGCGCGGTCACTGCCGGAAAGCTCCCCACCAGCAGCACAACCCTGGCAGCTCCCCAGGAGCCTAAGAGCTCTCAGCAACCCCAGTTTATAAAAACTTCACCTTGTTAAGCTGATTTAGACAAGTTAAATCCTTTAAGGATTAAAAATGTCAGCACCGAGATTGATAAAAGTTGTTGTGGGGCAGCTTCTGGGGTGCTGGGATAGATCTGTGGGTGCAGGACAGCGGCTTGGTCTGGAGAGGAGACAACACTGCGAGCCGGTTTCAGAAGGAGACACGTCTGAAAAATCAGACAGGAGGCTCTCAGGAAACTTTGCTACCAATTTCATTCTTGCACTTCAAGCCCTTCCCCAGCAAAGTGCTGCTGATTTGGGTTTCACAAAAATGACACAGAAGTTACACAAGATAAAATCCAAGTTCTGCTAACTTCAAACCTTGCAAATCAACTTCCCATGTCCGGGATAAATACTGCATGGGAATACCTTTCAGCATTGAAACCTGTGGCATTTAGAAGCCAGCCTGTCCTTTCTGCTGTTCTTGCTACTGAATACAAGAGCAGGGATTACAGGCAGACAATCTCTGACCGAATCCCTTTCTGATGTGTTTTGTTATAATGTGATAGCCCTTTACAATTGAAAAAAAAAAGAAAGATTTACGTCACTTTGCACAATTTGGAACTTATTCCTGTACAAGAATGAAGAATAAACAATAGAAAAAGAGCTTTTCTCCTCTGGTACTAAAACCAGACCAATGGCTGAATTAATCCCTGGTGTTTCAAATCCACTCATGAATTTAACTAAAACACAAAAGTCGCCCTTTTGAAATGAAATTTCAGTAGAGAAACACATTGGCCGGAGGCCCAAAGCAAGTAAATCAGCAGAAAATGGATCTGTTTCATGGCCTGCACAGGGACATTCTGGGGACACAAAACCAGAGTCCTTCAAGCAGCAGCTGGGTTGGATCACAGTGAAGTGACACAAGGCTCGCTCGGCCCGTGCTGCTCCCCAGGCCGTGTCTGGCTTTGCTGCATCGCGCTTGGATCACTGCCAGCTTGTTCCAGAGCTCACACAGCTTTAACTGCAGCAGTGCAAAAATCTGCTCAGTCAGTTCCTAGTGATGCTTCTGGAGTGCGAGTTCAGCACACAAAGCTCCTCTTCTTTCCCACTGGACACAGCTCTGCTCGTCCGCCGGCCCTGGCATGGGCAGGAGTGCTGGCAGCTGTGAGGATGGTGAGGAGTTGGTGCTGGCTTCCTCTTGGGATAATGGAAACACTGGGAAATGCTGGTGGGAGAGGCAGAGATCAATCTGGTATGGCCTCTTTAGGGTGCTCCTGTTGCCTTTATACATCTGCTCCTGGGTTGAAGAGAGTCAGAGACCTTAGAAGAAATTTCTCTGCAACTTGATAAATTTTGGACTGACCTTTTTTCTCACTTGTTTATGAAAAAATTAAGGACACCTGTTTAAGTTCGGCAGGCTGCCCTTAATTTACCAGTACTGTAAGGTCACTCATTTCCCTGGCAAATAATTGTCTTTTAAATACATAAATGCCACTGTATTTCTGCCTCTTCACTTTCCTACTTTTCAACTTCTGTGAAATGCCACCAGATATTTTTAATGACACAATCTTTAATTTTTGGGACCTTTGTGCCCTCTCATTTCTCTGTGCTCCTTAACTTTCCAACCAGTCCTCCAAAACTCCTGGTCTCTGGCCCTCTCCTTGGTCCCCCTGTCTTTGTCCCTCATTCCTCCTCTGCTCTGAGACTAGAAGAAATACCAGACTGCACCAGAGTAGACATCCCAAAATTACACAAACCCATTTTTTATTCAAGTTCTGCTGTTACTGGAAGTTTCAAGAACTTTCAACAAGATGCACAACTGCACCCACTAATCAGAAATTACCACCACAGACTCTTCCACCCTGCTGGGTTGAAAAATGATGAGGGCTGGAAGGAGTAGGGGCACACACATGGCCACACACATGACACAAAACAGAAACACCACGATCAAGTGCACCCTTTCTATTTCAGGAGGTAGGAAAATTGGGTAAAAATAAACATCCCTGCTAAAATTACTATCTCTTCATGTTTAGGTTCTCTCTTTCTACAGTAAAAGGCGAGGAGACTGGAGAATATTAGTTAATATCAGCACAAAACATTTCATACATAAAACTTACAAAACCAACAGCAGTAGATGGTCATCAAGTTAACGTTGATCCAGAGTTCCTCATATCTAAGGGAGTGCATTAGTCACTACTACAACAAACAGGAAAGCATCCCATGGGATCCTTGTTTCCTCTTTTATTCTGGGCTTGCTAGAATAACTCTGATATAGCCCAATAAATTCTGGTATCCTGCAAAATACCTGCATTCTTTTTTCTCTAAGGATGAAATGATGAGATAAAATCTCTGGCTCTTAAAATAAGATGCAGAGCACAATGCAAAAAAAAAAAAAAATTGACTTAGCTGGTGCTAGTTCACACTCAGTGGTTAAATATGAATGCCTCATTGCCAATTAAGGATTGATTTAAAAAGGCACCCACTCTCTCATGCTTTTTTTATAGCAGTGGAGAGAGGTGCAGTGCAGAGCTGAAGCTTTGTGTGTACTCTAGACCATCTCCTATAGCTGTCTCTGTGTTCCTGTGTGCAAGAGGGGAGTCTAAGCAGGCTTTGCTCGGTTGAAGTGAGCTGTTGTGATTATTCCACCATTGCTGTGCTGGCTTTGCTCCTGAGCTCATCTCTATGTTGCTGTATTATTTGTGGTGCAATGCACTGGGAAATCAGGCCCTGAGGTTAAAGCCTGCTTGGGACTCGAAGAAATCCACTGGAAGCTATAGGTAAGACTCTGCACATCATAAATAAGTAGTGTATTCTGGTAAGTGGAGAAGGCCATTTATTGCATTAAATAAATCTCTTTTAAGTGAGTCCTTGTTGAAGGAGCTGTGTGTAGGTGGAGCTGCCTTACGTGGATCATATAGCAGCTCTCTGATGAAGTGCTCTGTCAGTTTTGGGAGCCGTCTATTTCGATTTGGATGGCTCGGTGTTCAGGCTGCTCCTCAACATCCCTACATTCTCCATGTGGGATCACTACCATCCGTTATTTCCAGGATGGCACAAATGTGAGGGGTGCTTTGCAGTGACAAGGTGCATAATCTGCTGTGGCATTATCAAGCAGCAGCACCACCAGGGAGAGCAGAGAATTTGTCTGGCTTGTCAGTCTCTGGCCTGCTCTGCTGGAGGAGCTGAATCCAAGGGCTGAATCATGACACCTTGTTTAAGTTCTGACACATATTTCTCTTCAGCAGCCTTGGCACTGGGTGTCTAGCCCTTCACCCCAGACCCTGTCAGGGAGTACAAATAGGTGTCTGCAGAAAGCAACTTATTTCACTTTGCTAACAACAGAAGGAACTCGGATGCTCTCTGAGACCAAGTTTGTACATCTGAAGTTAGGTGGGACAAATTCAACTCAAAGCACAGTGACTGAGACCAGCACAACTCAGTGTTTCTCCCTGCTGACCAATGTCCTGGGCAGAATGTCCAAGAGCAGCACTGTCTCCTGCCTTACTCTTTGTCTGGCTAGAGTCTGGGGACAAAGAGTGGCCTAGAGAAATGTAGGGGGATTCCTACTCAGAAAGATGGAGCTTTGCCTGTCTGAAGAAGTAACCGGCAAACCTTGATTTTTCTTTTGCATTGCATTGCTAACCTTGATTTTTCTTTTATTGGCCTTTTTTTTTAGGGTGAAGTCCTGGGCAGATGCCTTTGGTGGGGAGCTGTACTCCATTGTGACTAAGTATTCAGGCTCTCTCCTGTTGCAGAAGGTAGGCAAAATCTGTGAGGGTTCCCTTTGCTTCATATCACCTCCTCGTGTAGGTTTCCAAGGTTTCCCCTAGGGTGGAGGAAAGAATAAGACACTGGTGTCTAGCTGTCTTTTAAAATTGTGGAGCTACATATGCATAAGCACAGAGAGATGCCCTGTGGCCATTCTCCATGAACTGGAGAGGGGGATCCTTTTAATGCCTTCCCTGCTTTCATCAGCCATTGCTGCAGAGCACCTTAATTGTATCATTTTTTTTACAAATGCTCTTTAACAGCACCCCCCATGTTTCCCCTCTGATGATCACTTCACGCTCTCCCGTGCTGACCCTTCACTCCTCCTTTCCTAAGTCCCTCTGCTACTCATCACTCACCTGCTTATTGCCACCCCATCCTCCCCTCCTGCAGCTCTCCAGCTGACACTAACTTCATTTTGCTTTCTCATCTATATTCATCCAGCTGTTTATCAGTTCTTTGAGTTTTGCCCTTAAGACTCTGCTTCAGGCAGGTGCCCTGGAAGCCAGAGGTGCAGAGCTTTGCTTGGCTGGGGGACTGGTAGCTGCTGATTGCATCCAGTGGAATGCAGACTCCACTTTGTGGCCATCCAGTTCTTTTTTCTTTAGTCTTTCTCGGATTCTTCAACACAAGCCATGAGTTGCCCCTTAGACCTTCCAGATGTCTGGCTTCTGTCCTCATATTAGCAATTACACCCACATCCCAGTGAAAAACAAGGGATTTGGATATCATTTTCCTTGCCTTGCTTGTAAGCCCTGTTCCCCTGTTCCCAGAGTGATGTTTTTTGCCTGGAGTAAGGGGTCATATCCTGCAGCACTGACTTAGCTAGGTTTGACCAAGACAGGCTTTCAGCATCCATCACAAAGGTCTATGCTGATCATGAGCTCTTCTTGGGAGCAAGGAGTCACCATGCAACAAAAAGCTGTCAGCACTGATAAAAGTACTTCATGCACTAACCATGAGGCAGCTGCAGCAGGATGCAGATGCAGGCAAAAGTTTGGTTTTTAGCAGTTTTGATGATGCTTCTGCATTGCCTGTTTTCCATTGGGGCCCCCAAGTCATAGCTGCCAGAGGCAAAGTGACATGTGAGCATCTCTGGTGAGTGCTGAAGCTCCAGTGGGGAAAAGATGCGGGTTGGGGTTATTTGGTAGTCTGATGCTGTGTAGGTGTGGGCCAACACAGCCAACTTGCACTGCTTCTACTGACAGATCAAAGGAGTTCACTCTCCCTGAGGCCCAAATGTCAGTGAGACTGACTGGGGAAGGGGAACTGGGGTTAGCCTGAAAATACCAGTGGTGTGCAAGTTAACAATGCAGGCCAGGAAGGGCAGAGGTGGCACTGAGGTGAGTGTCAAGACAGCTGTGCTGCCCCTCTGGTTGTGTTGCATCAGGTCGTTTAATCCACCTCTGTCCACTCTGTTTTGTCCCTTGGGATCTTGGTCCCTTTGGGACGGGTTAAATGAGACCTGCAGGTGCTAGTGTAGTACCACTAAGAATTAGAATTATAGCAGCTATTTCTTGAACAAAAATTCACAACTCTTATCAGCCATTGGCATGATTCATTGGAAGCAAAGAAAGCTCATTTCTGATGAAAGAGAAGCTTGAATGTAACCAAACCCAATCTAGTATTGCTGTCAAGAGGAATTAAGGCAGAGATGTATTTTCCTGATAGTCTGTTATAAAATAGCACCACTTGCCTGCCCAGTCCTCATACACAGTTTTGTTTTGAAGGAGGGAAGGTGCCTGGTTTGCTCTTGCATGTGTCAAGGCCTGGTCACAGTCTCGGGACACCCCTGAGTTGGACACAGTCACCTGTAACTGAGAAGGAAAATGTCACTTTGAACAGGGGGTACAGATGAGGTTGATCCAGCCTTGCTCTGTAAACACTCCAGCAAAGAATCGTCTCCTAAATTCACATTGTGTTGTGTCATGTCCTGCCCTAACTTATCTTGAGCAGTTTAAGCAGCTCAAGTTTACCTTTCAAGCCCACTTCTTGAGGTTTTTCATCTCCTCTTATTTCCCTGGGACTAAGGAAATAGGGGAGAACCAGCCAGCTCTCACCCCTTCAGTCCTTCTCTCAGCCTCCATTTCCTTAGGTAGGTTGGGCACCTTCTCACAATTGATCATCTTAAAGCAGGGACCATGCCGGATGGCTCCCGCTGCATCCCTGGCACCTCCAGCACTATAAGTGGATGCAGACGGATCTTTGACTATTAGGCAACATTTTCATGCACCCTGGCAGACCCCAAGTGTCTTTATGGAGAGCTACTCATTGGCATGTGATTGTGGGCGTGTTAGGCCTGCGGAGCCTAACACACCAAAATTTGGAAACCAAACACGTGGATTTGCCTGTGCCCCAGGCACATTTCTCCTTTTTAGGCTGTTTTTAACATCAGATATTTTTCTGCATGCATATGTGTGCCCAGACCAGCACAAGGGTGAGGAGCACAGTGCAGAGGCCCGGGTGATTTTTTTCTCAGTGCTTGTCTAAGTCAACAGGCATTTTGTCTTTGAGGAAATGCAGAAGGTGTTGTTATTTCAATTTATATCTTATTTCATGTCTCCCTTGTGCCTAATAGTCTTGAAGTAACCAGCTTCTTGTTGCTTTGAGAGTCATAATTTTTCAGTTACTGAATGCTTTGCATGTAAACCTTATCTTTAATACTTGGCATAAACTTTCTTTTGTGGTTTTGCGTTTGCTTAGTTTTCTTTGGACTTTTTGTTTGCTTCCATCAGAAGGACCCTAAAATCATGTTGCAAACACAAGTGGTTTACTTCCCACCAGGCTTTTTCATTCCCAGAGACCTGGTGAGCTAATAGACATCCCTTGAATCCCCAAGGGCAGGCTTTTACCCTGCAGTTATTAGAAAGCCCAAAAAATATGGCAAGAAACAGACAAACTTGAGAAGTTCAGTCAAGACGTTTTCCTGGGTGAAGATGAAAGGAATGTCTTTCACACTCTTAATTTAGTTCCACTAGCAGTGAGTAATGCAGCACTGTGTACTTCAATAGGCTGAATTTCGTGGAGGTGGAAACAAGAATATCTATTTGGTGACATATCTCTGTTCACAGATGAAACTTAGGATACTGAATTCTGGATATTCTACTTTTAAATCACCACCCCCGTCACCGCAGAAGGAGAATCTTAATGAATTGCTCCTGCTGTTTTAAGGGAATGCTAAGTGCTAGATGAATAAGAAAAGATTTTCTGTTAGAGCTGAGCTAACTTTTTGGCCCCTGTTCAACATCAGATCCTTTCAGCCAGTTCTCCCAAGCCTGAGTTCTGTTCTGTAACTTACAATGATCTGATAACCTGAACCCTAAGCACAGGTTGTACAGGATCATCTTGGCCAGCTACAAGCACCTCAGTTGACTTTCAGCCCTGATGCCTGGTGACAGCATTGAAATCAGGTTTACGTGCAAAGCATTCAGTAACTGAAAAATTATTACTCTCAAAGCAACATAACTACTCCGTTGCCCACCATTAGAAAACCTTGGATGAGTAGTCATTAATAGATGGAGATTTTAGTGGCAGGAATACAGGCATGTAGTGGTTTGCTGGTTCATTTGTAGGAAAAAAGCTCAAGCGGGATTGGAGCTCAAACCTGGTGTATTCCTTAGCAAACTGAGATTTTGCAGAAAGTTTTTTTTGGTGTTTTGAGTTGGCTTTTTTCTTTCTTCTCAGCTCTGGCTAGAGCTCAGGGCTGAGACGTGTATGCTATTAGCAGAGTGCTTGTGATTTCTCGTGATTACTTTTACCCCAGTAAAAACGTCTACTTGTGTGTCAAAAACACATTAAAAAAAAATTAACTGAGAGGGGGAAAAGCCCTGTTGCCTTTAATTGAAGCTGTGACCCAAGGTAACCGGTGGCAGGTCACTTTGTGCTTGCCCGTGCTGGTGTGTCCCCCCTTCGTTAGCTTTCCCAGGAGAGATTACCCTCCTCCCCCCAGCAGGGTCTGATTAAAGCCCAGCCTGGCAGAGATCGCTTCTCTCCCGGCAGAACCATGACATGGAGCTAAACGGGACAGACACCAGCTGGGATGTGTGCTGCGGTCTCGTCACCAGCCAGGGACCTCGGTCGGGGGGTTGTCGCTGCACATTCCTCTTTTGGCAGCGTGGTTACACCAACCTTCGTGCTCAGCCCCTCCTCCTCCTGCTGCTTCCCCCACCTGCCTGTCCCGGCTCGCCAGCCCCAGCGGAGGGGATGCGAGGCCTGGCGTTTTTAATCCAGTAAAACCCTTGCTGTTAATCATGCCAGACAGAGCGAGCAGCCTCCCTGCCATGCCTGCTGCAGGCTGGATGCTGCTGCTATTTCTGTCTGACCTCCTCAGCCTGCCCCATCCTCAAGGCATTTCTTCCTTTGCCTGTGCTCAGCCGCCCTCCCGGATGCTCAAGGAGCTTCTTGAACAAAAAGGGCTCCACTCGCTCACCTTAAAGACGTGCAAAGTCCTTTCCCTGCTGCTTCCCTCTAATTCAAAAGTGTCACTAGAGCTCCTGCAATTTCCTTGCCTGTTTCACTACGTCATTTTTTTCCCAGCACAAGAAGCCCAGCCCTGGCTGAAATTGTTGCTGAAATGCTAACACAACATGAAGGTGGAGGGGGGCTGTATACACTGCAGATAAAACTGATGATGAGGGACCAGGGAATTGCAATTGGTTGCCTTTGTGTTTTCACATTGCTCAGGAGATAAGGCTCTGTCATTTCTGAAATAAGTTAATCATCCTGTGTCCTTTTGCAGGTTTCTTTACTCTTTCTCTCTGGCTATCTCTGTTAGCTGTGGGATATTTTTGGAAAGTAGAAATAAAGGCCATTGTATCCAGTCTTAAAACGGCAGATTTGAGGAGGGAGATTATAGTTACACAGTTTAGATGTACTCTTGGGCTTTTTTAATTCCTAAGTTATATGAAACATGGTGAGAATAAACTGGTTCTCTCTAAAGCTGTCAGATCTACATCCTCGTTATTACAGCATCTCTCCCCATGAAGGCAGTACTAAGTAGCCATGCTCATAATTCCTAGTTCCTGGGAATTGCCTCTGTGGTGCTCTTGGCCTAAATTATGCTCCTGGGTGCCCAATAAGTAGCATCATCACTGTCTGTCTTAGCTTTCCTTGGCAGTCTCCCACATAAGCACTGAGCAGACCCTTCTTGCTGAAGACCTGGCGAGTTCCCTCACAGGTGTGGTGGCACTGGGGCAGGACAGCACGTGCACTGCCAGGACATCTCTCTCCACCAGTGCCCCAGAGCACGTGTGACATAGGAAGAGGTGCAATGGCAGCATGTAGCTCCATTCCATTGCTCTTCCCTCTGCCTTAAGTAAACTGGAGGTGCATGATGTGTATAATGCTGTTATGTGGATGTCATCACAGCGCATGGTTTAGGTTTTAAAAAGCTGGCCTTCTGCTTCTCTCCCTAATTTGTAGGCACTAATAGCTTCAGGTGCATTGCTGCTTTCAACAAGCTCACAATTGGATCAGTTGTTTTTACTTGGTGAAAGTTCTTTGGGTTATGGCCAGTGATCTGCACCCCCCAAATTATGGGCTGGAAAAGAGGGAAAGGCAAAGACGGAAGAAGGTGATAAAACCAGAGCAGTTGATGCAACACACCCTCCTTCACCAAAGACAATACCCAGCTAACAATAATAGATTCATCCCTCTCCTTAAGAACCTCCTGCTCAGCAGCATTGTCTTCTTTCCCTCGGGTAGAAGTACAAAGATGTGGAGCCAACTCTGAAAATCAAGGAGGTGGATGGCTTGGAGCTGGTGAAGAAGTTCTCGGAGCAGATGGAGAGCATGCTCCGCAGGAAGGTCGAAGCTGTTGAGGTATGACCACTGGGGCTTTGGGAAGGAATTCCTGTCCTGTCAGCCCCAGAGCAGCAGGTACAGGCCTCCTGCCTGCACCGGGAGTGTGTGGGCTCAGGGGTTGCGTGAGGACTTCCCTGCCCAAGCAAGAGCCTGCTGGTGCAGCTGGCTGCTCGCTCTGCGCTTTAAGCAGACACTGGTGGGAGGATGTGGGCGTTCAGACAAGGGGATGCTGGCTTCTCCCTCCGCTCAAATTAGAAAATAAGATAAAAACAAAGTCTAGGAATAAATATGAGGGAATGAACACTCTTTTAGGAGACAAGCTGTTTAAAGAGGGACAGAAAAAACCTCTCAAAAGTGAAAAATCAAGTTCATCCTTCCATAATCCATTCTGGGTGCTGAAGACTAGGGGCTTGTTTCAGCTGTGTGTGTGGCTCAAGGGGAATTTCTGCACCTCCTGAACACAAGCTGCAAGGAAAGTGCTTGGATTTCCAGCTGTGTACATGGGGAAGTGTGGAGGAGGTGGCAAGAGGTCTGTAGCTGTTGCTGTGCGGGAGATCAGAGCAGGTAATTGTTCTGGCCCCTCTTACTTCCTGCATCTAAGGATTTATCATATTCCCGTGTATTTACCTACTATGAAAAGCATATTTCTGTAGTCACAGAGCCTTGACTGTTTAAGGTTTCTAATGTGGAAAAGTCATCCAGAAACACATCATTTGAATCTCCAAGTGAAATGTGGGCATATTTAGTCCCAGAGCTTTGGCCCAGAACATTAAATTCTTAGCCAGACTTTTCCAGTGTTTGGATTGCCTTATCCTTTGTGAAGGAGCAAAACGTAGATTTGCTGAGACTCTTGCTGGTTGTGCAACCCTGAAAACACGTACGTGTTCAGTTGGATGCCTTCCCAGTCTGTACCAATTGAGAATTAGTGCCCTGAAGCATCATACTGGGGAAAACTGGCTGATTTTATTGCCTTCCATAAATGGTAAGAGCTTATAAATGGGCACAGCATCGCTGAGCCCTTTATGAAATCCAGTCATGGTCTTTGTCTCAGTAACAATACCAGACTGAGGCTCCCACAAGGCCTTTTCCTTTGATGAGATACTGACATCAAGCTGGGGCTGAAATGCCTTTCCCATGGCTTTTTGGAAGGGTTTGTGGAAAATGAAATTAAATCTGTGTGTTGTTTCTCTAAATGGACCTGTTTCTGTTTGTGTATGTCCTGTGATAGCTAAAATTGCTCAGGGGTTTATAGGGACTCTGGAGTAAGTAGGTGTGAATACACTTGGCAATAAATAGCTGCAAATAATAAACCTTCCAAGCTGTAAAATTGCAGCACAGAATGACAGGTCAGCAGGAAAGGAGGGAAAGAGGGAAGTTTATAACCCCAGACTTGGTTCTGGTGAAGGGGGCAGTCGCTGATACAGCTGGAAGAACTTCTGGAGGGCTTTGCCACAGCACCCCTCACCTTCCTTTCTGTGTGCTTGCTTTAGAGGTTGGTGGAAGCAGCAGAAGATGCAGATCTGAACCATGAGTACAACTCCTCGCTGGAGGTGAGTTCATCCTGGTCAGTGACAAAAGGTGACACACATCCTCAGACCAGCCAAAGAACAGGCACAGCCAGGATCCCAACCCCCCCAGGTTCCTGGACAGATCAGGAATCGCCTTGTCCTTTAGACACTCAGCTTGTCTAAGAGACTGCTGCGAGTAAGAGACATCCCAAACCCAGTAACACCAAGCAGGTTTGTCCCTTTGGCCCTGGGAGGGGAAGGATTTGGGAAGGCACTGGGCTGCATGATATTATTGCATTACTTTTACTGCACAGCCAACACTGTCGTTAAGTGACGTTTTAGTGCAAATTAGCTGGCACTTTGTGGGTTACTTGACTGGAAAATGAGCTAAAAATTGAGTGTGAATGAACAATGAGGAAGATGCTGTTACAAATACCCACAGCAAACCGTTAATCCAAATGAACTGAGTTTCTCACCGTCTTTCTTAACAGCTCCCATCATCTTTTCTGCACCAGAGAGACACCCACATGTCAGGACTTCCCTTAAGGTGAAAGTTTGGTGCTGTCCAAGCAATTTGGATAATTGGCTTTCTGTTAATAATTGTTTGTTGTGGCCAAGCTATGGGATTATTGCTGGTGAGGGGAGCTGAAGTGAAAAGGCTGTGGAAGGAAGTCCTCTGTCCTCAGTACAAGCACAGACAGCTTAGCAGAAGGGCAGGCTACCTCTGCAAGTACATGTCTCAGTGCTGGGAATGAAAACACTCCTTGTAATCAAGCTAGTTACTAATTTGATCTGGCCTTTTTTTTTTTTCATTTTTTTTAAAAGAATCCCATTAGTCATGCTAGTTGGGTCAGCTGCATTCACAGTAAGGGCCCATGGGTGAGTTGAGGTACATGACTCTGTATTTGCACACTCCATTTGCACCCTCTGAGTGCCGTTAGTGCTTGAACATAAATCCTTAAGTAACCTCTGGCTCAGATAAAGTCAGCAAAAACATGTTAAAAATGTAGGTAATCCAAGGATGAAGAATGCCCTAAATGTACTAAAGTGACTGTAAATCCCCGGTGACCTTCATGGGGAGGACACTGCATTGTCTTTGAGCACCTTCTGCTTGATCCTTTGCTCTTGATGAATGCCTGCTACTTGGAGTGACAGAATGAGGGGATAATCCCAGCTGGATGTACACCAGGAGTTAACTCAGTAAATGACAGCTGCAGAGACAGGGCGAGTAAGGTCGGCGTTGGCGTTTCCTGTGGTAAACCTGGGAGCCAGACCCAGTAAGACACTCCACCTTTCCAGTTAATCCCATAAATACCTCTGAGGGGCCACAGGGGTCTGCCAGCCTGCCCCTTTGCTCTGAAGTGGCTCTTCTGCTGCTGGCATTGACAGTGGTTTCAGTCATATGGGCACATGACAACAAGAAACTGGCCAGAAACCATCATTTGGGCAGCTTGACGCTTTTCAGTTGGTAACAGCTTGTTTGTTGCTCATTTTGATGCTCCTTGAAGCCCTGATTCTCCATATGTCCCCTCTTTGTTTTAAAGAGTGTCTGGTAATAGTCTGTCCTATTGTCTCTGTCTTTCTCTTTTCCATTGTCTTCATCAACAGTTTGATTACTACAACTCTCTCCTAATTAATGATAAGGATGAAAATGACAATTATGTGGAGCTTGGGGATGAATTCATTCTGGAGCCAAATGAGCACTTCAATAACCTGCTGGTGAATACAACCTACAGTGATATCCAGCTCCCCACCAATGTCTACAACAAAGGTAATAACCTCTACTTTCCCACCACTAGTAGGTTGGTGTGGAAATTATCAGCAATAATACTGGAACCAAGGATGGGAATAGAAAAACAACAACTGTCAGAAAAAAAAAAGGTAGGGCTGAAAAGGTGCTGTCCCAAGGGACAGTCATGTCTGTGCTGTACTGTCACTGTGACAGGGCTTAGGTACAGTCTGCTCTTGGAAAACCTCTTATGGTGGACAGGCCTCCATCTCAGGCAGGCAGTGTGTTCTCCTACAGTTCCTCTACCCAACCAAAGAGCTGTGAGACAAACTGTGATGAGACTTTATTGGCAATTGTCACTCTGAATGAAGGGTTGGCTCTGTCAAGGCCTTTAATTGTCAGGAATCTTATTGGTGACTGTGCTCACAAGTGCTGTTACTTAGAGACACAATAGAGGGAGTTCTATTTCTCCCATGATTTTAAATCAGTTCCATCTGGTCTGACATCTCCAGACCCTAAAATCCTGCCCACAACAGAGCCACCAGCAGAGCTGGCTGTGGGTGGATACAGCAGAACTGTACAAAGTAGGCTGCTGCCCTCAGCAGAGTATGACGAGAGGTGATCAAATGTCAGACAGCAGAGAGGCACTGCCCAGCCAGCTGATTTCTTGCCTCTAGACCTCGACATGAACCAGCCAGCTCCTCTGGCTGTGGCTGCAGGATGAGCAGGAGATGGAGGAGGAGGGCTGCTTCCATGCCCACGGATCGTCCAGGGAGCAGTGTCCCACAGTACTCACTCCCCCTCTGGCAAACAGCAGCAAGCCTGGCTCTCCAGAGCATTTCTGGCTCTCCCTTCCTGCGGAACTTACTTTGGCCTCATCCCTGCGGAGTCACAATTCAGTTTTTCCCTCATTTTGACCAAAACTGCCTTTAGTAAAATGACCAAACAGGAAGTGGTAGGTCAAAGCCCCATCCTTTTCATCCTTTAAATACAGTTAAACTGTATTTAACTAATACAGTTAATCCTACAATGACCAGCTTCTCATGATTCCCTGTTTCTACTGCTGCTGCTCTTTTTGGTCTCCTGAGGCAGTGAGTCAACACAAGGCACCAAATATACACTGCCTCCCAGGAGTTCTTGGAATCTGCAACTTCCTATTGATTCTGATGAGATGGGGGCATGGTAGGAGAGCCTGGGCTTTGTCAAGGAAAGGGCAGGCAAAGAAGAAAAAAAAAGATTTGACGAGGAAAAGAGGAGAGGGGGTGCAAATGTGTAAATCCTAGGCCTCCTCTATCTTAGGTGATTACACCTAGCATAAATTTAGACAGTCTATGTAGAAAGGCTGTCAGTGATGCATCAGGCAGCTGCTTTTCAAGAGCCTCATATCCCCTCTCAGGCAGCAGCTGAGCCCTCTCTGTAGGGTGTGCCAGCTGTGCTCAGCACTGTGTTGGCCTCCCAGGGTCTCTGAGAGCATTATTCCAACCAGATGTATTGCTCAAGGGCAGACAAGGCTGGAAAGAGAAATGGGTTAACAGTGTCTGACCAAGCTGAGATCAGCTGCAGTGGCCAGTGGTGGCCTGGCCTCCAGGATTCTCTTAATGGGCAGGGAACAGGATGCATCAATGTAAAAGCTTTGGACAAGGTTGCATTCCTCCTGGAGCTGCCTTTGTTCCCATCCCTCTCCTCCATCAGGGGTGGAGGATGTCCTCCCTTCTTTCAGACGCTTTTTCCTCCCACAGACCCAGCCATCCTTAACGGAGTTTACATGTCAGAAGCCCTGAATCCTATTTTTGTGGACAACTTTGAAAGGGATCCCACACTGACCTGGCAGTACTTTGGCAGCTCCACTGGATTCTTCAGGCTCTACCCAGGTAAAAGAGTAGAGATTGGCTTTGCTCTTTCAGTGCAATAGTTTTGCAGGGCAGGGTCTGTGCCATGGAAGAGTCCAATCTGGGAGGTCTGGGGACATCACAACCTCAAGAAGGGCAGGATGCAGTGAGCAAAATACTCCTGCATGGGCTGATAAGGCTGAAGGAGGAGTATCCAGCAGGCATAAACCCCTTTCTCCCATTAGAACCAGCCACTCAGGCATGTTGCCCTTGCAACCCCAGAGGAGTCTGCTGGCAGGGGTCCTCCAAAAAGCTCCCAAAACACCATAGCAGGGCTCCCTGCCTCAGGCTCCCCTGTGGGTCTGAGTCGTGGCCAAAGCCTCTCTGTGTCTCAGAGGACACATGTGGCAGCTGCAGCTGGCCAGCCTGACTGGTTATCCACTGGCCAGCTGTGAGTGGCACATTAGGTCACAGCACAAGAGGGAGGTTGCTCTTGTGCTTGGAGGAACCCAGGACATACTCTGCAGCTTGGCCTGGTGGCCATTTGGTCAGATGGCTGCGTGCCCTTGTTTTGTGACCTGGCACATGTTGGGGAAGGGGAAAGCAGAGATGACTGTGAACAGAGCCTGTAGCAGGGAATCTGGGATGCATCCCCGTCATTGCTGCTGCTTTTTTATGCTCTCAACCACCCTCTGGGATAAAAAAATCTGTTGTTGAGAACTGCATCAAAGTGACAAAAAGTTCAAAGAACATGTAGTTGCTTCCCAAATTCGAAGACTATGCCTAGGTACGTTTGTTTAATAGAAACTTAACAAACAGTTTACTCAGAACTGCCAAGGACTGCGCAGCTCTGCTTGTATTTCTGCAGAATGGCCACTGCTGTTGCCGGCCAGACTCGTGTGCTCCCCCGGGGCAGCCAGGTCTGAGCAGGGAACAGCAACAGTGCAGGTGCCTGGGGAGCAGGGAGCAGTTGCATGCCTGCCTGCCTGCCTGTGTTGATTGCTCCTCTTGCTACTCTTTTCAGGAATAAAGTGGTTACCAGATGAGAATGGAGTCATCTCCTTTGACTGCAGAAACCGGGGCTGGTAAGTTTCAGAGAGACCTGGCCAAAGCACCTTTCATCCTTCCTCTCTCCCTCTTCTCCAAGGTGACACCTTGGTGAGTTGCTGATCAGTAATTAATGGCCTGTGGTGCTCCTGCAAGAGATGGAGGGTACATAAACAAAGGTAATAGCAGGTTGGGAAGCCCTGCCAGCTGCCAGCAACAGCTTTCTCTATGGCATGTAACATGTGCCACATGGAAATGATACTTCTGTAACTGGGAGAAAGGGATGTTCAGGCTTCAGCATTGTGGTGTGTTTACTCCGTCTGCTCAGCATGGCTAAAGGAGACTTTAACAATTGTCACTCTAGGATGGATGTCTGTAGGCCCAGCACTTCCCAGTGCAGGAAGTGAGGTGCTGGGGCCAGCCTGATCCTGCTGGGTAGCTGTAGGCATGGTACAAGTTATGGTGTGGCTGGCACTGTGTGACAGCAGCATGTCCAGCATTCCTCCTCCCTGGATGCTCACCCTGCTTCCTTGTGGTTTTTTTATGCAGGTACATCCAAGCAGCCACCTCTCCCAAGGACATTGTCATCGTTGTGGATGTCAGTGGCAGCATGAAGGGCCTGAGGATGACCATTGCCAAGCACACCATTGTCACCATTTTAGATACTCTGGGAGAAAATGACTTTGTCAACATCATTGCAGTATGTCTGTCTCCATTCCAGCACTGAACTGTCTCCCCTGTGCCTCATGCCCTCTCCTCCTTCCCCTCAGCAAATCACAGTGACCTACCTGCAACAGCACCTGTGTTGGATGGGGAATTAACCCACATTACCTTTGGGAAGCCAGCTTGGTGTGATCAGCAGGGTGGCTGCCAGGTCACTTCATCCCTCCTCTGCAGAGGATGTTGGCTGCATCTTTTTGCTTACTTCGGGCTGTGACTGCAACAGATAACAAAGGGCTGTAGAGAGGGACCTGAGCTAATAGATTCACTTATCTTGCTATAACACTGCATTTGGGTCCAGCAGCAGCAGTATAATCCACAGGATGATGTTTCCAGGGTAGAAAACTACCACCATATGCCTTTTTGTGCACCAGCATCCTGCAAGGCTGCTCTTACAGTTCTGAGTTGATCAGTGGGGCCTGCATGGAGCTTGGTCAGGAAGCCTCAGTGTTACTCTCTTCCTTTTCAAGCCCTGGCAGGGTGAGGATGGGCTGGCTCCCACAGACAACCAGCACCACTGACCACTGAAAGCAAAACATTTTTTCGTGACTCATACCAAGACTGGTACCATGTTAAAGGCTCCTCACCTTCTAATTTTGAAAGCTAATTCAAACACCATCTCTTTCCCCAGGCTTCTTTCTATGATAGCTTGCCAGGGCACAGCCACTGAGATAGAAATTCTACTTTTTGTTTATAGCTTCTTATGTTAGCTAATTAGAAGCTCCAGTGGCAACAATTCTGTCTTTATATGACTGGACAGATGGAAGAGTGAACAGTGTTGGCAGAAAAATGGAGGGGAGCCATTAAGGAGTTTGAAATATCATCTGTTCTTCAAAAACAATCCAAGAAATACCATGTTTTTCATATGTATATCTTCCTTTACTGCACTCACAGCAAGAAGCTACTGGCTCAGTGACATTATAGCCTGACCTAAGCTCTTATTGATAAGCTGAGCATCAGTGGCCTCTTAGGAATTACACTCTTCTGAACCTTGCAGGAAAAGGTTCACAGGGGCATTACCAAGCTTTTCCTCACATGTAACAGTCTAGAATCATCCACTCCCCTTAATTATCCCAGTTCAGTGGATGTGTGCTGACCTGGTATGTTATTGTTCAGCTGTGCACTGCAGGTTGCAAGGTTCATGTGGTGGCTGGGGACTCACAAAGTCTCCAGAAGTCAAAACTATGTTCAAAAAGTGCTAGAAGCAAGGCCAGGGATACAAGTCCATAGAGTGCGAATAAAAACTTTATAGTGTGAGTGGAAAAAAAACGTAACTTTGTATGGGTAGATATGCTCAGCTAGAACTCAGCAAAACACCGTAAGTAATGCATTATTCAAACAAACAGAAGATTCATCAAAATCCTGATTTTCCATGATCGCTATAAACAATTTTTAATGGAAGTAGGTATGAAATGGCCTAGTGCTCCATACTGTTTTCTGAGCATCCACCTAGGACATTAACTCATTTTGTGAATTTTCTCCCATGACAACTCCTTTCTTTTCATTTTCTCTTTGCAGTACAATGATTATGTTCATTTTATTGAACCCTGTTTTAAGGGTATCCTGGTCCAAGCAGACAGAGATAACAGAGAGGTGAGTACCAGACCCCTATCAATGTAATTCAGGGAGCTCTCTTCATGTAAGCAGAGCACGGGGTTAAGATGCTGTGAGATGAAACTCCAGGGACAAGGAACAACCAGCTCCCAGCAGGGTTTGCATTTCAGAAGCCAGCACCAGTCCAGTGGTGTGTGCTGGCTGTGTGGTCCACCTTGGCTCACACCAAGCTGCTGATACACGGGGTCAGCTCGCTCACACGGTGGAGTGAGCAGCAGCAACAGCTTCCCTGTGTCCCCGCTGCTGGACCAGGAGCAGACCTAGCCCAGACTGCGCTATAAAAACGGTGTGCAGAGGGCAAAAGGTCTCCACCTTTGAAACCCCACATCCTCAGCTCTAAGAAATGAGAATAATCCGTCCTTTCCTGGTGAATATGTTCTCAGCACGGCCTGATCCTTCATCAAGGTGGACTGCCAGCAAGCCCTTTCTAAGGAGGGGTTTTGCTGCTCTGATCCAGGAGGGTTCAGCAGCCCTGAGGTGGCCAGCCTGCATCCGGCTGCTCTACCACCCTCTGGGCTTGACTGGTATTTTTAACTTCTCTCCCTGTTGGTTTTTCTTTCTTTCCTCTCTAATTTTTTTTTTTAGTTTGTATTAATACATCCCCCCCCCCATGCCTTCAACAACCAGATGTGTTAGCCCTAGGTCACTCCAGATGACTCCAGAGGGTGGTATCTTCTGCAGTGTTTCCCAAAGGATTCCCAAACCTTCTAGACACTATCTTTCAGAGAAGGTTTCATTTACAAGCAGATCAATGCATCATAAATCATAGACAAGTATTCAAATTTTTTCTTTTGTCCCATCCTGTTGCTTTTGGGTACACAGGATGTTTTTTTTCCTTGAAGAAGCAGATAAGGGAAAGTCAGATTTCTAGTAGTTTTGTCCCTTTCATGATCTTGCATGGATTGTCAGTGGTTCACAGTCCAGGGACTGAGAAATGCAGTCCTGCTGTAGCAGCTGCATGGGCACAGCCTTTTCTAGGCTACCCTTTCCCCTCCTGGTCAGAGGGAACACCCAGCCTGCAACTCATTCCTGGTTTGTTTCCTCTCTTCTTGCAGCACTTCAAGCAGCTGGTGGATGAACTGCAGGCAAAAGGAGTGGGGACTGTTAGCAAGGCTTTGACAGAGTCCTTCAAAATCCTGAGAGAGGTAAGAGTTGGTGCTGATGCTCGTGTGAGACACAAGTGTCCCTGCCCACCCCTACATTCCTCTCCACCAGCAACAGCACAACCCTCATGGTGCTGCAGCAGGCATGAGCTGATCTCGTGGATCCCAATTTGTGACAAGCAGTGTGCAGGGCTCGGCCATCCTAGGGGAAGTGTTGATGGTTTGTGCACAATGTCCACAGCCACCAGTCTCTGTCCAGGGAAGATCAGGAGCCAGCCAGGCTGTGGCCTCATGGGTTTTCTTAATGAGCACCACAATTGAGCATGGCCCGGGCACCTTTACAGATGGTGGCAATAAAATATAACTGATCTGCTGAGGGCCACAGTTCTGGTTGTAAGTAATGCGATTAGCGAGCAGTAGATGATGATGAAGACATGAAAGATTATTCTTCAGATTTATTTCAATGTCACTTTGCTGAGTATCATGCTGCGGGAAGAAATCACAGGTATAGGAGAATTAATCACTGTGATCATGCCCTCTGATAAGAACCATAAATGATGCATTGCCTCGTGTGAATAGGAAATGCAGTAGCCTGGAGGTAAGCATACAATTTAATTCTCTTTCTTAAGAAAAAGGACCAAGAACCAGCTGAATACGTCCATCCCCTCATGGCACTGTCTATAGTGGGGTTGACCTAAAGATGCCAGTGGATCATAAATCATAGAAAGGCTTGGGTTGGAAGGGGCCTTAAAAGCTGAGACAAAATATGTCCTCCACTGAAATAGCTGAACAAAAATACCTCCAGGGAAAGAGCGTTGCCCATGCACCCCAGTGAATTAACGTGACTCCACTGTAGTAATAGAGAAGAAACTTCTTGGTGGGTAAAGAATTTTTTTTTCTCTATTTAGCATTAAAAAATGCAGTCAGTTTTAGTAGTCATCACTTAACTTGATTCTTGTTGATTCTCTCTTGCTTAATGAGCTCAGAACAGCTCTGAGATTGCTCTTGGGCAGTGCAGCACCCAGTGGTGATAAAACCTTCTGCTGTTATTCACTCACAAGGTGCAGTACTGCTTCCCTCGTGCCTTTTGCTGTCACCTTGGGTCTGGGGAGAAGGCATCTGGCTTGGGCATTTGAGCACTTGCAGATGAGGAAGGGTGTCATGCTTTTCTGTGTCTTGGAAATGGCTGCCCATAAAAGAGTGGTTCAGAAACAGTATATTTATCAAAGAAATGCGTGAAACAGTGTTTCGTATCTCTTCCAGCCAGCTTTACTTCCCCAGATTTCAGTTTTCCTGCAGCATCCCATTGGCTCTAGCATGGGCCATGACTGTGTGCCCTTCAGTGCAGTGGGACCTCCATCCAAGGCCACTGAAGCCATCAGAAGGGGGCCGTGTTGCCAACCAGTTGTGGAACAGCCGCACCTGCAGCAGGAGACGTGCAGGACCTCTTGCAAGTCACTTTGCATCTTCATACCAGGATTTCTGGTGACATTCAGAAGACGCAGACATTGTCTCTGTGCACACACAGCAGCTCCAGAAGCTGCATGTACACAGGCATGGAAGTGTGGAAACATTCCTGTTATCCTGCTTGAGCTTTCCCCAGACTGTAGCTTCCCTGATAAGGCTTACCTACAGAGTGCCTTAATATCAGCAGCTGGAGTCCCCAGGCTCTGCAAGTACCACAGTTTAAGGCAAAAGGGTGCCACCTGCCAAGTGCTCATGTGGTTGAAGGGCTCTCTGAAATCTCCTTGAGATTCTTAGGCCTGTATTGGTAATAGCAAGGGAAAAGGGTTTTTGTCAGTGTGCCCTGAAACAAATCTGTGCTGCTGCAGTCACACAGGCAGGAGAAAGGGGAACTTTGGTGGAATTGATCACCCCTTTCTCATCAGACAAAATTCCCATTCTCAACTGTTCCTCACAGGCTCTCCTGTTATTGTTCATGGGAGCATACGCAAGAGAATGGAAATTGCGACATCACGCTGATGAAACAGGCTTTGCTGATTACAATAGACAGACAGTAATAATATCTGTAATGAAAGTGGCTGCAGAATTTCCCTGGTAATTTTCCTCAGTCCAATTGCTCACAGAATTAATAGGCAGCAGAGACCTACTCAGTGAGGTATGAGTAGCAAAGAGGGGATGAAGAAGAGCACAAATCTCTCGCTGTCTTTGTTTTCCTCCATTATCCTGTGGGGGAGACAGGGCATATTTTAATCCGTGATTCAATTTGCAGACCAGTTTCAGGAGAACAGTTAGCCAGAGCCTCCCTTGCCCCTCTCTGCCATGCTAAATAAACCACTTGAACTCTGTATTTCAATTTAGCCACACACCAAGTGGTTTCAATAAAATATGCATCCGAGGGAAACCATGGTCTTAAGTATGCATTTATGAAGTGCTTCAAAATTCTCAGGTGTCAAGTACTGTCTTTTGAGGTCTTTTCTTATTTATTAAGTTTTAATCTCACTGCTGTCCTCTCTTCCTTGTTTCAACAAGCTTGCCACGTCTTGTTCTCTCCCCTTTTTCCTGCAGGATTTATACCCCTTTGTTCTGGCTGCCGCTCTGCTTGCGGCTGCTTCCAGGCTGCCTCCCCTGCAACACCATCCTCCCAGCAGTGTGTGAGTACTGCAGCTGAGAGCTATCAAGTGCTAAGCAGAGCAGAATAATTGCCTTCCCTGTTTTACACACCCTAGTCCCTCTTAACACGACATAGGACAACAGCTACGTTTTTTTCAGGCGCTGTCACATTGTTAATTCCTGTCCGGCTGATGTGTCGCTGCAGCAGCCCTCCCCAGGCAGTATCCACCCTCCTCTTCTGTGTTTGAGCCACTGCCTCTCCTTTCTAATGTACGTGTGTCCTCCTTTGTCAGGATACACCCAGAGTAAGTATTTTGAAAGCTGTTGCTTTTCCCAGCCTGGGGAGGAAAAGAAAAGCCAAGTTCTGCTTTCCAAGGCCACCTTGGTATGTTTCCGCTTACCACCAAGCTGGTTTAATTGTGCCTTGACTCACTGCTGATCTCAGAAATCACATAAAGTTAATTGAGTGGGTCATTCCAAAATGGCTGTAGGTGAAAGAAAGATGATGCAGCTGGTAACAGACTGGATTTCAGTGAGACAAAATTCTGAGTAATTTGAGCAAACTTGTGCCGTAAAAAGAATGAACCTGTAGGCTGATTTAAGTAAACAAAGGTTTGTGGCCTCTTATGTCCCACTTGTGTGGGGAAGCACTTTGTTTACACACTCACAAGGTGCATGTGTTACTAATTTTTCTAGCAGCATGCTAGATGTTTAAGGACAATTTATCCATCCATTTTCTGTGTTTTCTGTTTATTCCCTCTTTATCCTTTGGGATCTTGTACAGTCCCAGTCAGGTCTCAGCCCATGAGGTGAGTAGTTCAGCTACAACTTCTGCAATTCTTTCCCTTCATGCTGAGCACAGATTATTCAAATGCTTTCAATTATTTTTTATTTAACCCTAGCACTTTGTGACCCTGCCTCCATTCATTCTTTTCTTTGTTTCTTATCACGTCAGTGGGTACCCAGCCATTACAATATTATCCTTTTGATGATAAAGTATGGAGGCTCTAAAGCATCTCTGCCTGACCATTTCCCTCTGTTCTTTATTATCTGGCATCGTATTATTTGTCTCTTTCTTGCGTCTTCTCTGAACACTGATGAATTGTTTCTTGATTCCAGTCATATTTTTATGGACCTGGATTCTACAGCATATTTTTCAGGATATGCAAAGCTCAGAATTTCCTGTTTACCAGTTCCTACTATTTTACTGAATGCACTTTCTTGTTTCTTCTTCACTGGCTTTGTTTTCTTTTCTACTGCTGCTTTTCTACCCATGAGACGCTTTCCACCGAGTTTGCATTTTCAGTAGCTCTGGAGGCCATTCCAGAGGCAGGTCTGCATAATAATGGGGTAGGAGGAGATGCAGAGGGGCTGCTCAGTCCCCTGGTCAGATGTGCACATAATCAGCACGCGTGCCTGCACATCTCTGAGCGATGCTGATGGTTCCTATTGCTTCACTTGGAACTCTGTGCTAGCCTGTAACTGCAGAGTAAAAGGCAATGAGAAAACAAGGGAGTACAAGAGACTGTGACCCTGAATTAATCAGATCATGCCTGTTAGTCCTGGCAACGTGACTGAAGTTATATAGGAGAATACACAGCTCTGTGCCTCCTTCACTGACCCAGCTCTGGCCTGCATTTCTTCAGACATCTCTTCTGTGGACATGTTATTCCTCATCTCCCCTTCATTCACGCTCCTGAGACTTCAGTCAGAGCAGGGAATTATGCTCAGAGCTTGATGTAAATGCTGTCAGATCACTTGCTACAGCTGCAGCCAGTCACAAAGGACCTAAAAACCAGGGATTACCTCTTGTTCGTTTGTTTTCTAAATCTTTTTAATCTCCATTTCTATCACACTGATGATCTCATTTTCTCTGTTGAAAATATCACTACTCCTGTAATTAGGAGATTGCTGGTTCTGATACAACATCTAATTTCTCAGTATCTCATTATTATGAGTTCTGAAGTAAGCTTCATGAAGAGGTCTTAAGTAGTTTGATGAAATATGGTGGGTGACCTTAATTAAGTGTTAATTTAATAATAATCTAAACAAACATATTGTAGATTGCAACAGTTTGGAATAAGCTGCTTTTGTAACTGCAAGGTTCATATATCTGTGATCTGAGCCTCATTCTGACAGCATCTCCTGCACCCTGTGCCTCCCTGGTGGGCACTCACACTGTCTGTTCTCTCTGCTAATCTGCACCCGGTTGATCTCTGTCCTAGAAATAGCTCGCTTGAGGCTCTGTTTTTTTCCTACCTGCTGGTCTTTAGCAGAATCCCATGAGGCTGTCACCTCCTTTTCTCCTTTGGTTTGCTCTTAAGAGCATCCTGGGCTTGTTCTGATTGTACACCCTCAGCCTTTACTGCCTGTCTTCCCTTTGAATGTGCTGCTGTGGGGACATGAGAGAGGAGGAGCACATCCAAACACCTCATCCTGACTCGGTATTTCCCATAGATGTTTCACCTGAGAACAACTAGTTAGAAATGACCCTGTCACAGCTCCCTTCTCTGTCATGATCATTTGTCCTGGTTCTGGTCAGTGGTACAAGTAATGGCACAGCCATGGAGGGGTTTATACCTGTGGTATTCAGAAGCTGTTGAATCCATGCTTCCTGCAGCAGAATTACGGGTACTGTGTAGAAGGAGGCAGAGCAGATAATGTAGATGGTGGCAGTAAGTGACATTATGGTGATAATAGCACTGAACCTGGTAATTTCGTAATAAGGGACAATCACAGATGTAACTGTAGGTGTGGTGCAATTACTGGGGAAATCTGGGCTTGGAACTGGCTTTGAGGTATTCATGGGTATGGTGTTAATCGGAAGTGGAACCACAGGACCAGCTGTGTGGGTAAAGGCATTTGTCTGTCGTAACAATGCATTGCCAAACCAGAAAGGAGTTGTGAATTGAACCCTAAAACATCTTAAAACTCCCAGTTCACAGTCTGTGCTCTTGTTCTCCCATCCAGGGATTTCATTTTATGCAATGAATCTTGCCACTCTGATACCTTTTTCTCATTTATTAAGATATAACTATCCAGTTTAAAATTGCTGCTATTTGATGTAACCTTAGTCACCCTTCAGCTGGTCTCCTATATACTCTTCATCTCATGCTGTTGCCTCTCATTAATCTTTGTTGTCAGGAGAACTGTCATTTTTCTTTCTTCACGTATTTTTTTTAGCTCTGCATCAGTTTCTGTACCCCTCCTCTCCTGATCAGGCTTTTCCTTGCTCAGAGCACAGAAGCAGTGAGAGCCAGGACAAGGAGAAACACAGAGTGCCACCGAGCTGGGAGCTGCAGCAAAGTGGCTGCTCAGTTTTGTCCCTGGGATGTCCTCAGCTGCCTCTGCTGCTGGATTTGGTATGGTGTTGGTGCTACAGTTCTCCAGAGCCAGGTACCTGAGGGCATGAGAGGCTCTGCAGGAGACAGGCAGCATTCTAAGGCTGCTTCTCCTTGGCTGGACAGGCAGGGTCTGGCTTGCTTGTAGGATCACATCTGTCCAACACCTCTGCAGGTGCCCTTGGGAGCACGTCAGTGTTTGTACCAGAGTCCTGGTGCACTTCTGCTCTGCCTGAAATATCACTGGTGCATAGACAACAGGTCATCTGTCATGGCAGTGTACGGCCTGTCTATCTGGCACATCCATAACCTTTCCCAGCTCTGATGGCAGTAGCCTTCTTTTTTCATATGCTCCTGCCTTTCTTTGCTACTCTTTGGCAGATTGATGGGTTTACCGTGAAATAATGAGTCTTATTTTCCACTCCTCTCACATCTTCTGCCATAAAAAGTGACAGTTATTGCTGTCAAATCAGAATTGCCGTGTTTATGGTCAATCTGTAGTTGTTTTGCATAAACTAATGCGACTGTGCAAGATGTGAAGCAGCAGGGAATCGCACCCTTCCTCCACAACACTTATTTTCTCCTCATTAGTTTACTTCTGCAAAGCCTCCTGTGTCTACATGTGCCAGGCAGGGCTGTATAAATAAAAAAATTTATATGCAGCATTGCGAACACAACCCTCTTCCTGAACAGTGTCAAGCTTGCAAGTGGAAGTCAGGATCTGGCCCACCGTGAATAAATAGAGTGCAGCTACACAGAAACAGCCTGTGCTGGGAAAACCAATGCTCTGCCTCTCTGTTTGTAGTTCAGAGAAGCTGGCCAAGGAGGTTTGTGTAACCAAGCCATCATGCTGATCACCGATGGAGCCGTGGAGGATTATGAAGCTGTGTTTGAAAAATACAACTGGCCCGATCGGAAGGTTTGTCTGGGAGGTGATAAATAGAAAGGGAGGGGAAAGGTGCTATCCTGCTGTGGTGGGAGTAGAAGAGCATGAGCCAGGATATCAGGCAGAGCTGAGAATTCACATATTCCAGTACCTGAATACCCATGGGCACCTGCTTGGCTGTAAATGCAAACAAAGCAGCCAGGCAGGAGCCTACTGCGGTGATATCCAAAGTGAGAAGATTACAAATGTGTATCTCCAGGTCAGGGAAACTTTTCTTTTTCATATACTTTGTTTTCTAAAGATGTGGGCAATCAAAACCTTCTCCTGATAAGATTATAAAGACTGAGTTGAATATTTCAAAATTAAAAACCAGCTTTTGCAAAGAATTTTAATCCCATGCAGAGCTGTTTATCATTGGTCCTGTTTGGGAAAGGTTTGGCTATTACTAGTTCTTATGGTGGCCAGAGGAATGATGCAAACACCCTCTCTAGGTGCCTTCCAGCCCTGTTTGCTCTGATGTCTGTGATTACAGGCTTGCACTAGCAGAGCTGACTGTGAAAGTGGAGTAGACCACTGCTCATCCTAAACCCTCCTGATTTATTTGTTTACCTCATCCCAGCTAGCAGCAATGCACAAAGGGAGAGAAGCAGCCTACTGAGAGACCAGAGCAGGGGGCTGTTAAAACAGTTTATTTCGGGATTGGATCTTTTGTTGGTGGTCAAACACAAGAGAAATGGTAAAGCTCTCTCTAAATGATTCATGTGGCCAGCTGCTCCCCAGGGTAAAGGATTCCTGGGAGCTGTAAACCTCTCTGCATGTGGTTGCTGAGTGCCTGGCAGAGCTGCTATCATAAAATCAAACAGAATTTGCACTTTTGCTTTGTTATGCAGATGATCCTGGGTGCTTCTTGGCATTCTGGGTTTATTGTAATTGGAAATTAAGTTCCAGGCCACAAAACAGGAAACGAATGGCACGAGAGGCTCCTGTCTCTGTGTGAAGGCAGAGCTGTCGCTCTCACCACATCCACACCAGTGGACAAGGGGATGCCAAACTTCAGCCATTTGGATCTGGCAGCACATTACAGCCCTAATTCTGCTGTCTTTGCATCCTTGTTCCCAGGTCCGGGTGTTCACGTACCTCATTGGACGGGAGGTCACTTTTGCCCCGCACGTGAAATGGATCGCCTGCAACAACAAAGGTGCTGTGTGGGAGTGGTTCCCAATCTCCATCACACGTGTCACAGGGGGCCCTGCACCCCTCTAAGGCTTACCCACTGCTGCTGGGGCCCCCTTCGGTTGGAAGACAACCTAAGGAAAAAGCAGACCCTGCTGGCCCACATGAAGTGTGCCTGTGTCCAACTAACACAAGTCCTCCGTGCTGAGCCACCGCATTTTCCTGTCACTGTGCCAAGGGACACTATGACCGAGATTCATGCTGGCTGTAGTCCACCTAAGTCCCTGTGCTTATTGTGTCCCAGTTGCTGGCTTTTGACAATCTGTCTATAGCTCTGTCAGAGAGCCTGACATCTTTTGGCTGAGATATAAAACAAACATTGTTGCTTTAAAGATTTTACAGCAATTTTCACAAGGTCTGCAGGTTAACCTCTGTATCCTGGCCAAATTCTTTGTGTTTAAGTGGTTTTCACTGAGGCACCAAAATAGCTTGTTAATCCCATCCCAAACCCACTGTTCTCTCTAACTGGCATGTAATTATGTGAATGAGAAAATCCATCCACAGTAGGTGAGTCACCTCTATGCATTTGGGGCCAGTTAAAAAGTCAAGTTAGCACTGTCAGAGTCTGCAAGAGTAAAGGAAGAAAGGGAGGGGAAAAAAAGCTATCCATGTTTGGTCATGACCTGGCCTCTGGGTACAGTGATGCTTGTTACATCTGTGTCCTGTTTAAACAGGGAAAGGAAGGGAAAACTGAAGTTGGGTGTTGGGTACAAACTGTTTTCTGGCCCAAGCAGTGGTTCCAGCAGACCATGAAATGCATGGGAACATTTGCTGCTGACAGCAGTTGACAGAGAGTTGCTGGTCTGCAGAATGCTCAAGGATCAAGCATTCATCTAATTAGCACTATGAATTACACATATTTTTAGGTTTTGTTAAATGAAACAAACCTCTAGATTTCAGATGGCATATTCATCCAGATCAGTGACAGAGAATTCCTGGTACTGTTGGTTCACTGTAAAATGCCAGAATGGGTTTTTCTGAATAACCACATAACAAAAATGTGCTCTTTGCACTTGGGTTCTCACTTACCAGATCTGAGCTGTGCAGAGGGCTCCCTGGTTTTGGTTCTTCTGAATCAATGCATTGTGTAACTCTTGTGGTCCTTGTTTTCGAGCACACTGAATCTGTTTCCACATCACAAAACTTGTCAGAACATGAGCCCTTTCACATGACAGTGTTTTCCTAGTGATAGGAAAGTTTTCCATCTATCTGATGTATTCTATCCTATACCAAGTACAACCAATGTGTGTGGTGAGAAGCAGGACACAAGAATCCTCGTGACATTACTCTGTGTTAGCACTTCTAACTAGCAGGTAGTTGTAAGGACCTTTTGGTAACTTGTACACATTCTTCCCCTGTACTGCTTGTTGTAGTTTTAGACTGCTATGGGTCCAGCTGCAGGAACAAAGCTTTGGAAATAGGTAACTTGCACTTTTTATTCTGCTTCCAGTGTGTAGATGGAAGCAGTTGCCATCCTTGGATGTAAACCTAGGCAAACTGAAAAGTGCTGGAAAAAGTCTGGAAGAGAAGGTGGGAATTTGGTCTTAATATAAAATAGGGTAGGGCAAGTGGGTAGCCTGGTGAAATACTTTTCTTGCATGTGTTTGGCCTTCCAGCCTGGTTAGTGGAAGGTTTTTCCCAAGAACCAAAGCAACATTTTACATCTGCTTTGCATAAATCTGGTTATATCAAGACTCTTCGTCTTGCACATTGCTTCAGTATTTTTAGAACAACAGAGCCACTGCTTTGAAACTCTAGATTTCCAGAGAAGCTTGTGGATTCAAGGCATGTCAAGGCCCTTTTCACAAAGAGCAGATTACCCACCTGGGTAGATACAGCTTTTGATATCCAGTTTTCTAGCTTTGCACTGATTTAGAAACAGGGGAGATGTGTCAGCAGAGTGACTCACACCTCTGTTTCTCCACAAAGGCTACTACACTCAGATCTCCACACTGGCAGACGTCCAGGAGAATGTCATGGAGTACCTGCACGTGCTCAGCCGGCCCATGGTCATCAACCACGACCACGACATCATCTGGACCGAAGCCTACATGGACAGCGCGGTAAGGACCTCGAGCACACGTCAAAACCTAAATAAAGTCCTGAAATTTAGGTAAAACAAGCCAAGAGTTGGTTGATTGATAGAAATTACTGCTCTCTGGCTCTGCTGAGACAGACAGTATTTCTTTTCTGCTCGCTCCTGGAGCTAAGGTGTGTATGCAGACTCAGATCTGAATCTGCAGTGAGCCAGGTGCCCAGGACTAATCACACAGGCACAATGTCACTAAGTAGTGCTTCTGTGTGAGTCGGTTACCTTCTAAAGGATTATTCACAGAATAGATTATTCATGGCTCGGGGTAGGGTCACAGAGACTGATTTTCTCCAGCCCAGTAGCTAACTGAAAATTGCTTGCTGCTCAAAGATATGGATTTCAGCTGGGGCAGCAAGCTCACTCTTTCCTTCCTTAAACTAGCAAAACCTGAAGTCACCACAGTGGTCCTGAGTCCAGCCCTGTGGGCAAAGGACACATTGCAAAGGACCAGACAGTCAGCACTCCCAATGCCCCCTACTTTGTCTCAGGCCTGTCCTGTGGGAAGACATTTGGCTCTGTGAGGGTGACATGGGGATGTCTTCTGCTGCATGAGTTGTGCCAAGTGAGGGCTGGGACATGGTATGTGAGTGTACTAATCAAAACTTCCAGAAATGCTACTAATTACCCAGGAAGTTTATTTTATCAGCAGACTTGCCACCCCTGGCGTTGGTGTATAGGGTCACACATCCCAAGGCAGCCACAGGAATTTGTTTGCAGCACGGTTTTTTTCTGCATCTCTTTTCTTGCCTCTTGTCTTGGCTTGCCATTTTCTCCCTCTGTAGTAACCTCTCCTGTCTTTGATTCACTTCTCCATTCATGTATTCATTTATGTGTTCATCCATGTCTCTCACTAGCTGCCACAGTCTGAGGAGGTAACTGCACCCTGTGTTTTGTGAGTGTGTTGTTTCCCTTGTGGCAGTCAGTGTGTCAGTGCCAGCCTTCACAGCCACAGCTGGCCTGTACGTCTGGAGGGGGTGGGGGCTGCAGCACTCAGAGTCCTCTTACACTGGCAAGAAGAGGAGAGGAAATGCTGCATGTACTGGAGAGCTGTGCTGTGCTGTTGGTTCAGAGTAGGTAGGGGTGTCTGTGTTGTGCAGTAGCTTAATTCACCTGATCTCTTTTTCCATATGTCCGGTAAGTGCAGAAGTTTACTTGCTTTGTGTTACTGTGAGAGTTGCTGTGAATGGAAAGTTTCCACAAAAAATCATCCAGAGTAGCAGCTCAAGATACCAAGTTCAAATCTCCATCGAGTGACTCTATAGATTATTGGCTGGCTCCTTTATGGCTCCTAGCATGCTCTGTAGTGAAGACAGGAGGTCATTTCTTGCCTTGCTACTTAATTGACCAAATGAGAGATGGAAGGAGTGATGCTACTGGCAACAAAGAATTAGAATCTTTTGATAGCTAGGCATGTTTGGGAGACCCCTTTGCATATAGCCTGTTTTACCTCCTCTTGTGTGCTTTTAGAGCATCTGTCTTCTGTTGAAATGGGAGCATCTGTTATCCCATTGCACATGCATGTCCTGTATCCCTCATAGAGATAGCTCACTGTGTTGTATCTGTTTGAATCATGATTTTGTCTCTTTTTCCTGAGCTTAGATGGTTGAGTAACAAGTATATATAAGTAGGCTTTGTGTGTATTTGTGTCATTTAAATACTTGTGGTGTTTTTCATTTGTGGTATTCATATGTTTGTGATATAGATGATACCTTGTTTGTGATTTTGCTCGTATTTGTATTGCTTTTCTCTGTTCTGTGCTCCTTGTGTTGGTGGTTTTTGCACTTGTTGTGTAAGTGCTCATGTCTACACTGTTGAAGAGTGGTAGGTATAAATTGTGCCACCACTTCTAAAGGTTCCTGTCTGTTCATTAAAACAACTCTTCAATTTCTCCTGCTTCAACGCATTCCACTGGCTTTCATCCCATCCTCATCACCCCACACGAGCAAGCATCCATCCCACAATCCTCTTGGACACAGAGTATTTAAAAGTGCTGCCATCTGTTTTTCTGGAAGTGTGGGAGGCAAGGAGGTGGCAACTGCGGTCGACATCTGGGGTCCTTGGGAATTCCAGCAGCTTTCACCTGGGCTCTCTGGGGTACTGCACTTGCTAACACACGTCCTGTTGTTCTGTGGCAGCTCTTTGCATCGCAGGCTCAGAGCCTGTTGCTCATGACGACGGTGGCCATGCCAGTCTTCAGCAAGAAGAATGAGACGGTGAGCGAGGCAGCGCGGGCTCCGCTCTCCTGCCGCCAGCAGAGGGGACAGGATGCAGCAGAACTTTCTGGGGTTTTAAAGCCAAAGGGTCCCTGAACAAACATCCAGCCATTAGGGAAGGCAGCAGATCTCTGGCAGGGTGGATGGCTGATAATTTATCTGTATGTCATTTCCTCTGGATGCTATTTCTTCAAAATACCCTTTAAATATGGCACTTCTCCTTGTTTCATCCCTTCCCTTTTCAAATTGAGCCTAGTTCACAGACCCTAAAATTTCAGGCTGGAAGAGATCATTACCTTGTCTAGTCTGCATTTTATTGCAGACCTTTACATCTCACATAGATGAGCCAAATACCCTTGTTTTGGCAAAAGCATCATTGAAGAAAGGCATTCAGCCCCAAGCTCTCTCCATTGTGGTTTCTAACTCTCTGTTAAAAACTGGTGTCTAAATTCTGCTTTCAATTTATCTGACCTCACCTTCCTGTCATAATGGCTCCCTCTACTAGATTAAAAAGCCTGAACCCTTTAGTATGTTCTCATGGGAAGCATCTTCTACATGGCCATAAAGTCAAACCTGTCTATCTTGATAAGGTAGAAAGGTTGAATTATTTAGATTATTTGATAAGGGCATTTCCTCTGGGGTTTGAAACCCTTCAGACACCCTTTTCTGTGCCATTTCTAATTTCTCAGCATCCTTTTAAAATGGAGGATGGTACTTTACCATTGCTGTACGAGGGATAAACTCTTCATCCAGGTGCAACAAACTTTTGTCTGCCTTCTCTGTCTGAGGCTGGCCTTAGCCTGCATTAGCACAGCATTGCAGTGGGAGCCTGTATGTAATTTTTCCATCACGCTCTCCAGATGCTTATTAAACAACCAGATCCCCATGTTGTCGAGGGGGGATTTCCTTTTTCTAGGTTAACAATTTTGTATTTGGCATTTGATTTACTTGACCCAGTTTATCCACCGATTCATGTTGGTTTGCATTACTTTCTTGACCTTACTGGTATTTCCACTTACTGAATGCAGGGGTTTGCCCTCAAAACTTGTTTTCAGTGATTTTATGTTACTTCTGAATCACAGTAACGAAGACTGACTGATATTGTGTAGAAATACTCCTCTCCATAAACACTGGAATAACCTCTTTGGACTTTTTGAAGTATGTTAATTGGTTTTGAGTAAACACATTCACATAAGCCTAGAGGGGATATGTGAGAGACTACTATGGAGACAATAATGTGTTTTCAGGTAGAAAGCTACCCAGTTCTTGCTTCTGAAAATGGATTGTCTTTTGTTTTAAAGCGATCCCATGGCATTCTTCTGGGTGTGGTGGGCTCTGATGTACCACTGAGGGAGTTGTTAAAACTTGCTCCACGGTATAAGGTAAGACTGAGATAATGCACTTTGTTCCTTTGCACAGCAAAGTCTCTACTCATACTTCCATGGGCATGATTGAAAAATCATTTCTCTGCCTGTAGGAAAAACTGTGAGCATAAAGGAAGAGTCATTGGATGTAGTGGTGTGTGGTTTGTAGATAGCACATACAAAATAATTCACTACTGCAAGCTTTTAGGCTGCTTCAGGAGAACAAGGAATGGGTGATCCAGCAGATTGGCAAAAGGTCATGGAACCTTTGCATCCTGATGGTCACCAACCTAGATCCCTCAGAGATGACAGCCTGTCTTAGAAGAATTAAAGTTTTATATCTAGTTCCCAGCGGACAAGAGTTGCCATGCCAGCTGGCAAAAAATGTACTTGTTTCACTGTCAATATTCTTAGCAGGAAAACTGAGGGCTGAATGGATTATGGAGAGCCAACTCTTCTGTCATGCCTAGAGGTTCCTTTCTCCAGATCAGCATGATGGTTTCTTGGCAGCACAGTGTACAGAAAGTTGGCTCTCACTCACTTTGTGCTGTACCTGGATAGAGTATTTGCTGTCCAGAACTGTTAGTCAAAAAACTTTCCATTAGCTCTGTGTTCAATGTATCTTAAAAAAAAAGTTTATCCATAGGAAATTCCCCCAGAGATGCACTGTTTGGTTTGGTTTCTGCTGTAAATTCCATGCAGTGACCCTTTGTTCAGTCAGGCTGCACAGCAGGAGACAACGAGTGCATCCAAGGACCACCATGAAATCTGGCAATTTGAGCCAACATTTCAAGTTTTCGGTTTCTCTTAAATAACTATCAGACAACTACTACCAGTGAGGCAGTTGTCCAAAATATGATTGCTGAAGACTCACAGGACTGAAGGTGCTCTCAGAAGTTGTGAATTTCTGTGGTGCTTCCAGACATGGATGCAGGGCAGACCATTAACAGGAAGCTGTAGGAAATGATCTTTCAGACAACCCTGGAACTGTGAGTGTCAGGGTGCCTGCACCTAGCATGCAAAATTGGCTGGTTTGGGTCAATTTTTATATGATTATTTTCTGTATAAGAGTAATGCCTTTTCATCTTCCTTTCTCCATGTCACTCAAAGGACAGGTATACAGTAACTTTTCATCTGGACTAAGGAGGGTCACTGTTCTTTCCTACAGGCAGTGCCAGGAAAGGAGGGCAAAAAAAATTGGATTTCACTATATCAGAGGCAGGACACATCTTCTCAGAAACTCTTTCAACTCCAGACCAGTTTGGAAACCTAGGATCCCCAACTTGAATTCTCTGGCATATGGGTTCCAAAAGGACCAGTTCCAGCGTTCCAGCCCTCTGGAGCTTGTATATTAATGATCATACTTTTACTGGGCCGGGAAATTTCAGCTTTAATAGGCCAGAAAAAGAAATCTGCTGATCCAGTGTCTTGGTTTCATTCTTGCCACACGGGGTTAAGCCAAGTGTGCTTTTAAAAAAACTGCTTCACATAGAGATGGTCCAAAGTTTTGGTCTGGGCTGTGTGAAAGACAGAATTGATTCCCTGAATGCACAGACAGATTGTAAATTACTTACCTCCTCACTTCCCTACTGTTATCCCTCCAGGATTGTCTCTATAGGAAAATAAAGTTGCAACTTTTGTTTTAGAAGACAGAAACCTTATCCATTCTTGTTTTCGTTGGGATACCTCTTGTTTTGGCAAGCACAGGCTATCTGCAGATTTTTAGCAACTCAGGGCGTAGCTGGAATTTGTATTATACATGGGCTTGAGCTGAGTAATTGCTCTCTCGGAAATCTCTTGCAGATCAGGTCAGCCAGTGTCTGCTCTTGTTAGATTATGCTATTCCTTAAAAAGCATTTTAAGACTACAGGCTTGTACAATTGGCCTGGGCTACGTCTGGTCTTGCCAACACTGAAACATAATGCAGAGCTCCTCTGAAGGCTGACCGGGTTTTCAGGGAAGCCATCTGTGAGATTCATCCTCACTTGTTCATTCACTGCTCTGCAGCGTAGTGATGGGCACACAGACCTGTCACCACTGTTTCTGTACTGTTTGCAACATTCCCTATCATTGCCCATTTCCTGTGCAGCTCTGCTGTGGAGAGCTCAGTTTGCCTCTGGGTGGTAATTGTCCACAATGACAATCAGACTCTAGGAGGGCATATTTTTCTGAATGTGTACACAAACCTACTACCTGCACATCCTTTTGTGCATCCAAGCACAGACAGAGCAGACAGATACCCACTTTGGCATGGATTCTATTTTCTGCTGGTCAATGCCTTTAAAAGAAATATGTTTCTGAGTGTTGGTGGTGCCAGGGTATCAGCAGCACCCATTACACAGCAGCGTTTCTAGCTAAAGCACTAATTGTTCTAATGCCTCTTTCTCCAGCTGGGTGTCCACGGATACGCCTTCCTGAACACCAACAATGGTTACATCCTTTCACACCCAGACCTCCGTCCTTTGGTACGTAGAGCTGTGGATCCAAGAACCTTTGCTCAGTTGAACACAGTGACTGACTTTCAGCACTGCTTCTGATTTCACTGGGGTTTTTGAGCTGTGAAGGCCACCAGCCTCTGATACACAGGCACCCAGGAGGCAGGAGGGCCAGCTGGCCTCATTGCTGAGATGCCCAGGCATGCAGTGATGTTACGTTTCAGACACGTGCTGGTCAGCACAAATCCACCTGCACACATCTGTAAGCATTAGTGTGGTCACCACAAGAGAAAGGGCCACCACAGGGCTTCACAGCAGCTGCCTTCAAAAAGGTAGCTTTGCACAGGGAGACCACAGGCACGGGGACTTCCTTCAGTGTGTGAAGAGAAGGGACAGGTCGTATTTCCAGGGCGGGGTAAGGCAAAGCTAGGCAAGGGCGCTGCTTTATCCTTCCACCGTCAATTGGCCTCTCCTAGTCCGATTCACGCCTTTTCCCTCACCCGGGTGATTAGTGGAATAGCTCTCTTGCTCAATTAGCTCTAGGTGAAAAGTCTCCCGCCAGTGGAGTCAAAGCCTGACTCCCATCAGAAGAGATCTCCTGCTGGTATTATAATGTTAATGGAATTATACTCTTAGCTGCAGGGAAAAAACCTGATTTCCTGCAGGCAAGTGTGTTGTACTGATCTATTTAGAAGAAGGAGGCCATAGCCTTTACCTGCAAGTTTAGCTGTGTTTCTGTCTGTCCCTTGCTCCTGGATCAGTCTGTCCCACTCGAATTCCCCTAACCCCTCACTGCATGTGTAAAGAAATACATGACATGGGACCAAGAAGACACTTGCACAAACACTGCCTTCCTAGTCAGAGAATAAATGAGACACCCCTATTTTTCAAATTACATACCAGTTCTTAAAGGGTTAGTTTAGGAAGTTACCTAGTCACTTGAGTATTTTTCTTTCTCTTTCCTCTTTTTCTTTTTCTTTTGTTTTTTTGTTTTGTTTTTTTTTTAATGCCAGTATAAAGAAGGAAAGAAACTGAAGCCTAAGCCGAACTACAACAGTGTAGATCTCTCAGAAGTGGAGTGGGAAGACCAGGATGAAATAGTGAGTATCAGAAAGTGCATTTAGCCTTGTTTTGTAGCACCTTTCTTCTACTGCTTTATGTGCCTGTATGGAATGTGTGGGGGAACAATGGGCACTCCTGTTGATTATCTGTGCCTGACTGGCTCTGACTGAGACGGGTGGTCTACAAGAGGACAAAGAATGGAGCTCCCCTACCAAGTGCTTGTCTTCCTCCCCAGTATGAGTTTTCCTTCTCATGGAACAAAGAAGGAAAAGTTGTGGGAAGAGGAAGGAAGCACTTTGGAGGATGCTCCAGGGAGCCAGTTGGTGTGTGCAAGGCCCTAATGCTGCCTTAATACAAAGCCAAAGTAGTTCAGGAGTGTGGCAGTGTCCTGTGATGTCACCCATACATGCAGTATGTGAGATACAGCTGAAACCACTCAACTAACGAGATCTGCAACAAGGAAGAAAGTACATTCATCAAGAGACTAAAGCTTGCAGTCACTATTAATAATAGACACAGAGGATAAAGGACTTAGACACTTGAGAAAAGAAAATCCAGTAACCACCTTATTGCACAGGTGTGGAGGCACTGAAAGCAATAACTGATCAGAGGGAAAAGATTAAAAAATACCTTTTCTACTGTCTTTTGAGCAAAATTATTGCCAAATGATAAAGAAGAAACAGCATGCACCTTGAACAGCTGCACATTGCTGCTTTGCACATCTAAGAACCCAGAGAAAGTGAGAATATAGAGAGGTTCCTCTGTGGCTGGTTTTATTTTACTCAGAACTAGGAAGAAATAGATGCTTAAATTACTAAGATAAGAACTGAATTTGGAGTAAGATAGAATTAGCTGTGAGACACATGCTTCTGGATTACAGGGGAGACTGCTGAGATAAACGGATCTGATGCTATAGATATCCACTTAAACAGGTAGGACAAACAGACCAGCAAGAGGATCAAAGTACCTACTGCCACTAGTGTAGGCCAAGTGCAAAGGCAGCATCAGAGGAACTTGGGAGGTTGAAGAGTGGCAAATTGAGAAAGGGAACACAGCAGAACTGGCTGTGTAACATGGAAAGCAAAACAAAAATAAGAGGTTTTACATGCAGCGGAACCACCAAGATGCAAGTTGGCAGCAGCTTTGTGTAGGTTCACTGATCTCTTAGAGGACTTTGCTCCCATTGTCGTTTTCTCTCTTCACTGGAGCCACTTTTAGAGCTGTTCCTCTTTGCCTAATTTACTATTAAAAAAAAAAATCGAGGAAATGAAAGAAATTTGCTTTGCTCTCATTTATTTGGCTAGTGGGTTCCTATCTGACCAGCTAACACTGATACCTGAATGCAAAAAAAGTGTAAGGTTTCTGTCCATAGGCAATCAGATAAAACTATCCAGGGGAAAAAAAAAAAAAAAGTCTTGAAACCTGCATGAAAAACAAAAGCCATTTTGTGTTCCTGTACTGCATCTTCCGGAAGAAAGAAAGGTTGCAGTCACTGAGGGTGCAGAGATATTCAGTGACGCGAGCGATATCTGCAGTGTGACTTCAGCAAGTCTAGAGACTCTCAAGATACACCCACTGCAGCAGAAAGCTGCCAACATTTCAACACTCTGATTTGTAGCTATGGTATTACATCAATGACAGACTCAACAGCAGTTGCAGTATAATCTCAGCAACACTGATAAGCAGCACATTCAGACTGGAAAAATATGCCCAAGTGCTAATGATGTGTAGTACAGCCAGCTGCTAAAAAGAAATCCAGGGGAGGGAAGATGGCATTGTCTGGAAAATACCAACTGATGCACATTGGTGCTACCTGCAGCCAGGCAGCAGCAAGGGTCTGGGCTTGCCTGTAAAGCAACATGGGAATAGTCACAGTGTGAGGGAAAAAGGGGAAGGGTCGAGGGTCTGGAGGGGGAGCCATACAAGGAGTGGCTGAGGTCTCTTGTTCAGCCTGGAGACTGAGGGGAGACCTCACTGCAGCTACAGCTTCCTCATGAGGGGAAGAGAAGAGGCAGGTGCTGATCTCTGCTCTGTGGTGAGAGTGACAGGACCCGAGGGAATGGCCTGGAGTTGTGTCAGGGGAGCTTTAGGTTGGATATCAGAAAATGTTTTTCCCCCAGAGGGTGGCTGGGCACAGGAACAGGCTCCTCAGGGCAGTGGTCACAGCATCAGCCTGACAGAGCTCAGGGAGTGTTTGGACAAGGCACAAGGTGTGACTCTTGGGGACAGTGCTGTGCAGGGCCAGGAGCTGGGTCCCTTGTGGGTCCCTTCCAATTCAGGATATTCTATTATTCTAAACCCAGAACCCATAGCAAATCCTGCAGGCTGTCAGACCAGAGCAGAGAGGCTCTGGAAGAACGTCAAACACTCTTAGCCAAAAAGGAGTAATAGTACCAGTCAATGTTTTCATTTCCAAGATGTGGGCCCTGGGAAACATGAGCTTCATATTCTAGGTCTGTAAATAACCCACATCAAACAGCCATAATAAACAAAACCGTGGCCTTGTAAAGCCAGTGCAGTTGAGACTGGCTAGCACCTGAATGGAGGCCTGTCTCTGGAAGTAAGGAAACAATTTGTGAATGAGTGAGTTACTTCCCACCTATTTTTTCTATCCAACTTGAAGCAGTAGACTTGATATGCTCTGGCAGGCTGGACCTGAAGGCAAACTCTCAGCACTTGTGGAAAATTTCCTGGATCTTTCTTGCAAGAGACTGGGAGTCACTCTGAAAATTACATTTCACCTTTGGAACCTGGATTGAATAAAGTGGTCTTCTCACTGCCTACCCTGCTCTCATACAGTCTTGCTTTGCTGTGCTAAACAGCTGCTTTGCTGCACCTCAGAAGTGGTGCCGAATACAGCCTATAATTTATAAATCAGTTTTTAAAATGTCACAGAGCTTTGGATTCAGTCTGGGGGAGTTAGTGGGTTTCTCAGTTTTCTGCTGTTCCAAGCTCTCAAAGCACTGTGCTAATGAATTTCTGGCTGCCAAACAGTGAAGTCTGTAACTTGGACTGGCAATTTCATAGAATCCAGATCCTTTCCTTTTACTAAAAAGACATATCAACAAGCTTTCAGGATAAACTATTACTATTCTGTATCACTTATCAGCTTGACTGTACAAGGATTCTGATGACTGCAAACAGGTTTTTTGTTTAAAAGAAGCAAGATAGAGCTGGGGAGGACAGGGAACCATTCTTTCTGCCAGCCCCTGTGGGCTAATGACAAGTGGCTCTGTTAATTCCTACTTTGTCCTGCCTGGAGACACTAATACCAAAATTGTTCACCTCTGCAGCTGAGAACTGCTATGATCAATGGGGAAACAGGCTACCTCTCCATGGATGTGAAGGTCCCTGTGGACAAAGGGGTAAGAAGTTATCCTTCTGTTCAGGTCACACAGGGTAGTGGATGGGAGGTGGATGCTGAAGAACCACAAAGGATGTGGTTTTAACATTGAGCATTCCTGAGTGTGAGGATTTTATTGTTTCACAACATGTATAATGCATGTGCTAAAGACATACAAGAGAGCATCACTAGAAGTGCTCGTTATACCTACCAATATTCTGCTCTCAGAAAGGTATTGCAAATGTCTCTCAGCTCCCTACTTCATCCAGTCAAAAATTATGTTGTTCATTGTTTATAGGGCTGTGAAGTGAATCAGAGATCTTCAAGAGTTAGAATGGGGAAGACTATGCTGAACTGACTTAGAACGAGATTTGGAGACTGTTTTGCCACCCTCTTTCCCTTCCCGAAACCACTCATGAAAACTTTGCCCCTCACTTCGTCAGAATGTGATTCCCTTTATCCAGGTCCAGGATTAAATTTCTATGCAAATATTTGCAGACGTTTTATGAAAAGTCCTAGTGAAATGGAGACTTTCGAACACTCCCTACCGGCTCTAGGGCAGGGTTATACATCTTCCTTTGGAATCAGTGCAAAATTATCTTGTACATTTCTGTTCACTGGTACTTTTTCATTCATGTTTCTTTAACTCTCTCAAAGACTTTGGCTTTCATCATTTCCTGTTAGGAAGTATTCCAGAGTCCTGCAAGTTACACTGCCCAGAAGTCTTCCATATTTCAGGAAAATTTTCCATCCTTTATAGAGAGCATTTTTTTAGTAGCTGACTGAACTGCTCCCATGCTAAGCCAGTCAGCACCAGTTCCAACAGACCAAATGCTCACAGCCACTGCTGAAATGGTGCCGTTTCCTAATGAAGCCACCTCTCTGTTTCCTCTGAATGGTTGTCCTGCTAGATCTTGTCACTAAATTTTCTCTCCCTATTCTTGGTGTTTGCAACTCCCAGGTACCTGTCAATGGCATTGCCGACTTCTGCATTTGAAATATTTGCACACTTTGCAGCTATTATGATTGTTCCTGTTGACACTTCTGTCATTTCTGGTGCACAAGTACCAGGGCTTCACTGAGTTAAGTGACTGTTTCCCTGTTGCTCCATACAGAGCAGCTATTCTCTGCAATAGGATATTTCTGAACAGGGAGCCCCCAATCTCCTTTCTGCTGTCCCTTCAATTTTTTTCTCCCTCCCACAGCTGCGTTCCCTCCCTCACTTCTGTGTTTCTTAGCTATTTTTTCCAGTTGCCATTTTTCCACATGAAACCCATCTCTCCTTTTCATCCAGCCTTTCTAATTTTAAGGGCTGGTGAGACACTTTTTTCAGTATGCAGAGAAATGTTGTTCTATTTTGTCTTACAGATAGATCCCTGTACAGAAGGGCTGCTAAGGCAGAGTCTGTTCCTCCCATTAGATTTTTTCCCTTGATGGCCTGTTGTTTACTGTTTCTTTTTGTTTACAGTGCTGCAGCTGTTTCTCCCTCCATATCTTATTTAAGTCCACTTTAACCGATTCTTTGGAATAAAAGTGCATGAGAAGCTGTTTCAAGTATTTTGTATAAACCCAGATATATTGCATGTCCACTATTTCCCTCATCCATTACCTGAGTTATTCTGTCAGAAAAGTAATCAAGGTTTTAAAGCAAGATCTATTCTTTGTAGGTCTAGATTGCTTATTTTGCTAGCTTAACCTCTTTGTCTCTCTGCACCCTCAATAACACTTCTTCTGAGTCATCCAATGATATCTTTTTTGTTCAATATTTTAGAGACATCCTTCTGCTCCCCTACCCAGGGGAAAAAGAAGATAACAAAAAGTAGCTTTGGTAAGGAGATATTTTTTGTTTCATTCTGCAACTCTGGAAGCCTTATGAAGCACAACAGGGGACTGAAGCTGAGTATGTGACAGTTTTACTATTATCAGAATACACACAGAGTGGAAACCAGAAATGAAGCTTAGTAATTCCCACTTGCACTCTGCTAGCTGATGAAGCAGAGCAGCATTGAAACAAAGAAAGTGCTGACAGAGCCTTGAAGCAAAGAGAATGAGGTGGCCAGACTGTGGAGAGAAGACCTGAGTGAAGGGGATAGAAATTATTCTGTCAGCCGTGTAAATGTTGATACCCCACATTGATTTCAGGAAGATATCGAGAACAGAGTGAGATAGAGAGGAAAAAGTAAGGAACAAATACAAGAGGCGAGATCTAGTTTGGGAAATCTAGTGGCAGAAATGCCTTTGCTTGCAGCTTGAGTACAGAAGGGCTGTGACTGTGAAAGCAAAAGAGAGAAGACGGTAGAAGTTGTGGCAAACCTCTGGTAATGGCAGTAGCTAGGCCTGAATGCCTCGTACAGCATCCAGCCTGGAAATCCACATGTTCCCAGACTTCAGGGGATGGCAGTCAGCCATCCTGTCACTGTGCCAACACGGCCGTGCTCTTCTCCCTTGATCCCCTCTATGTAGCAAAGTCCTGCCTGATCATCCTCAGCCTCACTTGGCTCAAGGGTGCCTCTGCTTCTCTTCCATTCCGTGTGTCAGTGGTGGTACCTCTTGGCTGTCTTGGGGCTGGCTGGGCACACACCAGAAGAGGGGCGGGTCTGCAGAAGAGGGGAAAAAAGGATGAGAAGATCAAGCCCTGCTAAAGAAAAGGGTCTCAGAGTAGTGGCATCTTTTCCAAGCCTCCCTGCCTCCATCATCAGATCAGACAGGCAAAATAAGAGAGGGTTATACTTCTTGTATCACCCCCACAGCCACCAAAACACCACCAAGCTATGTTCTTTGGGGGTATCACAGCACTTTAGAAGATCTTGCATATTAAGAGAAATAACTTCATGGAAGGGGTTATTTAAAAATTGGAATGGACTGCCCAGGGAGGTGGTGGAGTCACCATTCCTGGAGATGTTCAAGAAATGACTGGATGTGGCACTTAGTGCCATGGTCTACTTGACAAGGTGGTGATTGGTCGAAGGATGGGCTCGGTGATCTCAGAGGTCTTTTCCAGCCTCAGTGATTCTGTGTGGTCTTGGCACAGCAGAAGCCCCTGTTGTTCAGCAGTGCAGTTGCCATGCATGGAGAGAGAGAGAGGAGGAAAGGGGTTAAGCCACCTGCCATCTCCTCACCTAACAATATCCTGCATCCCCATCACACCTAATGATATCCCCCACCCCAGTCAGCCCAGTGAGCACAAACTTGATGCACATTGTGGAGCTGGAGCCCTTTGTGCCTCGCTCCACTTCCAAGGCTGCACAGCTCAGACAGGTTAGAGCAGGCACGACTTTCCCTGGGGAACACTGAGTTTTCTGTGTTCACTCCCCTGTCTCCCACACACATCCTCTCACCTCGTTCTCAGACTGGGTCTAGGATTTTAAACATATTAGGGTTCATATACTGGCATAAGGCTTGGATAGAAACTTTCCAGAAACTTTTCTCCTTTGGAAAAGCGTTCCACTGAAATCAACACTTTCCTACAGGAAAAGGCCAGTCTGGCAAACAGATGAAGTTCTGAAGCAGCTTTCAATAATCTGAAATGTCTTTAGTTGAAATGTCAGTCTGAAAAAAATATTTGCATGTGAATCAAAATGGCTTGGATTTGAAACAGCACTTTTTTTCCAAATTGAAAATGTAAATTTTTTTTTACTGATTTTTCTAACAAAATTGGAATATGCTAATGTTTTGTCCCACTTCGGCATGAAAGCAAAATGTCAGGAATATCGACATTTCCCACAGGAGTGGGGAGACTTGGCCCTGGCTGCCCACCCACACAGAGGCTAGGTTTGCCGTTCTGCCTCTCCTCCAACTCCACCCCTCCTTCCTATCTGCTTCTGAGCCCCGCTCCTGCTGGAGACGATGATGATGATGATGTGCAAAGCTGTCGAGGTTGCTGTGTCTAGCAGAAGAGCAGCAGGGCCCCAGCACTTGTGCTTGGAGGGGGCGAGAGGGAGGGCAGCTTCCCCCCACTGCTTCCTGCAGCCGGTGCAGGAGCCCTGGAACAAAGAAAGGTTTATCTGAAGCCCTTATTGGAAAGATAGAGTGGCTGCCTGGATCGTGAAAGTCACAAGGTGCTGGATATGCTGAATACTGAGCATTCATCCCTGCCTCCAGCCAGCCCGAGCAGGGTGTGACGTGTTGGCTTTGCTTAGCCTTGGGGACCTGCACCACAGGTCCCCGCCACCATTACGCCTTTGGTCTGTCAGATTGTCCCTCTTATTCATGCTCTTATTTCAGAAACGAGTTCTCTTCCTCACCAATGATTACTTCTTCACGGATATCAGTGGCACACCCTTCAGGTGAGCAAGGACTCATGTGGCACCAATACAGTGTATCAGAACAGTGATCAGGGACAGCAGATCAGTCCCTTCATTAAACTTGCTACAACTCATGAGCAGAGCAGTAGGAATAACTGACTTCTTTTTTCCTATAGCCATTAAAATACTATTTGGGGTCAATTCAAAAGGAACGTCATGATTTACCTGAAATTCAGAGTCTGAAAGCTATACCTTAGGTGAAGCAAGTTGTTTCATTTCAGAGAAATGAGACAGCTTAAATTTTCATCTCCACTGAATATGCTTTATCTTCTGGTGTATGGCTTTAAAAAACTCCAACATTGTTATACACTGAAAATTACAAAACAGCAAATAACAAATGAAGGAAAGGGGGGAGGACGGGAAGGAGGGGGGTGGTGGTGTTTTTTACCCCCCAGCTGGAACGGTTTGAAACTGGCACAGACTTGAGAAACGTTATTGTTGACCTGAACCTACACTGTTGGCCAAAAAAATTATCACCAGCAATGCCTCATAGCTCTACAAACAGGTTCCTTAGCCCCCTGTGCTGAAATCCGATCTCACTTAATCCTCTTCTGATGATGTTCTTTTCTTTAATAGCTGTGGAGGGAGTTAATGTCTTTAAGGGTTGTAACTGCAGGGAATGCAGTGTCATGTTTAGCAATGACACCTTTCCTTGCTGAGCAGCCCTCTGCTTTCCTTCTTGCCTGCAGCCTGGGTGTTGTGCTGTCCAGGGGGCACGGGGAGTACATTCTGCTGGGGAACACTTCAGTGGAAGAAGGTAGGTTAATCTGAAAGGGACAAGGGAGCTACTCTGAATGTCACCACTTCCCCTTCAGAGCCTGTATGTGTCTGTCTTCTTCCTCACTGAATACTCCGTGTACTCTCTGGTTTCAGGTTTGCACGACCTGCTCCAGCCAGACTTGTCTTTAGCAAATGAATGGTAAGTGGAGGAAATCCTGTCAGTGACACAGGACTTTGTCGTGATATTTGGGCAAAGTTCCCAGCAATTTGGCTCGAGTTCACCACCCTCTGTGGCCTAGAGAAAAAGCAGTGCTGTTCAGGTGCTGTACCTGCAAAGACCTGATTGTCTCCAGGCAACTGAGTTTCACCTCCTCCTTTGGGAGACCCCACCAAGACCTGGCACATTACTCTCCTAAGAAACAGCTGAGATTTGTCCTCAGTCTTCTGTGCCCAGACTTGCTTTGTTGCCCCTTGCGTTGCTCAGAATTGTCTTACAAAACCTACAGTATGTCAGACCTGTTAGGGAGTTCTGTTGCAAGCTTGGTGAGAGATTGAAATGCTTTTTTAAATCCTAGTTTATTTTTGGTTGGCATCCTTCTGAACTGAGCCTAGACCTAACTTCCAGTGAATACAGAGGTGATTTATGACCCCTGTTTCAATAGCAAGCAGAATTTAGGGTTTTGCTTGGTTTGGATATGAAACAGAGTGAAGCACGGCACTTTCCATTTATTGCTGTGAGGTTTGGGGTTTTCATGAACCCAACATTTAGTCCCACTCAGTCACATGAACCCAGCCTGTATCAAAGCCAAAATAACTATATTCAAGGAGCCCTGCACCCCTTCTCACCTCTCATTACACTGTCAAGTTTCACAAGCAGCACATTTGAGACACAAACAGTGACTTCTCCTTCTTCTACTCCTGACTTCAGGTGTCAGCTTACCACACTTTACATATTCATTTCTCTTAGACTTTCTCATAAATCACACCTTTCAGCCCCTTTATGAGTTTTAATTCTCTCTTATAACCCCTTCCTCTCCCTTGTCCTGACAAGGAAGTGGTCAAAATTGGAAGCAGGATTAGAAGACTGGTTTCTTTTATAGCACAGAGCACTTCTAATACATTCTTCCACATCTCCCCAAACTGTGTCCTGAGGCTCCTGCAGTTGTGTCCCCGTGGGAAGGCTTTTATTGTCACCATATCACACTGCAAGATCATTCCTCATTTGTTCCTCCGTCTCTTACTTTTTCTGCTCCCACTCTGGTCTCACGTTGCACATGATCCTCTGCTTTTCAGGTCTCCATCACATTGTTACTGTCTATACAGGCACATATGTACACATCCTACACAACATAACCCAGGAAACTGCTGGCAGGATTTGGAACAGCTCTCTTGCATCGTGAGCTTATGCTGGAGAACACAGCAGCCCTGCTAAGCACAGCAGTCAGGTTAATTGGTGTTTGGTTTAGTGGGAGGGTTTGACTTACAGCGACATTGTTAGATTTAGAGTGGGCACAACATGCAGCACTGGCAAAATCTTTGCAGACCGAGGTTTCTTGCTGAATTTCTTTTTGCAGTTATTATCTTCCAGGTTTGTTTGACTGTGGTTTCTCTTCGCCCTTTTGGGTTTCTTCTCCCCTTCCCACCAGGATTTACTGCATCACCGACATTGATCCCGACCACCGAAAGCTCAGTCAGCTGGAGGCTGTGGTCCGTTTCCTCACTGGAGAGGAGCCTGACCTGGAATGTGAGTCCCAGGCACTGAAAGGGCCCTGCTGGGGTTTTCTTGTACCCATCACAAGGGAGAGGGGACTGTGACAAACTGATTGGTGTCATACTGAACTCCTGTGGCATTTGCCCACACAGACAGGACTGAGCTCAAGCCCAGATTAATTCACAAGTGGAAATGAACTGAGGATCCACTTCCTTGTCTCTGTCAGAGGATTTTTTTTCCATTTCAAAGCTGACACATAACTCAGCCTTATTGGAGGTCTCAGCACAGGAAATGCTGGAAAGTGGAAGGCTTGAATGGAGCTTGGCAGGGGCTGCACACTGTATTTTAAGACAGACTGACTGACTGGGCTAGAGGGGGCAATGGCAGGAGCAGCCAGGAAAACTGCTGAGAGTTTCCCAGGGCCTCCAGTCATCCTCCTCCAAGGGCTAACGGTGCCCTCTAGAGAGATGGGTTCTTTCAGATCAAGGATTATTAATTTTGGTTTCCAAACACAACAGGTAACTAATCCAGAAGAAAAAGGTGGTTACAGGATTGTTATCTTTCCTGCTCCCCCTGCTGCTCATCCCTTGCACCAGGTCCCATTCTGACAACATGTAGCCATCCATATGAGCAGCTGATACAGCCCCACTAAAGAGTGGGATCTAAGTCAGGGGGCAGAGATGGGCAGCTGTGCACAGGAATTCCTTACAGCAGTTTGGTTTTAGGATGTCCCTCAGCCCCCTTAGTTGTGCCAAGTACAGGCTTTTGCCTGTAATGCTACACCTGAGAGGCACAAACCTTTGGCACAAGGAATCTCTTAAAAGTAAAATAAACTGTAATCCAGTAATTCTTCCTCTCTTGCACAATGTGAGCAGACCCCTCCTGGCTGTCCTTGGAGTAGGCTGGAAAGAGGAGATGTATGAGTTGAAGAGGCCAGGGCGGAGGAAAGTTTCAGGAGAGCTGACTGTGGGAAATAGGCAGACTTGGAAGGTGCTGTGGAGGAAAAACAAATATGATTTGAACACATCCTAGACATGGGGGGCCTGGAGAGGGAAAGACCTCATGGTGGGCTCTGATTTTGAGGCTTGAATAACAACAACTATGAAGAGAAGAATCCTGAGATCTGTGACAAAGAAATTTGGGAGAACTTGAGATAAACATTAAAGGACACCCAGGAACATCAACCCAGAAAGTTTCAGGGCCAGAAACACTGAAATAGTGGGGTGGCTCCATCTAGGACAGCACTGAAGGGGGTATTTCTGCAACATGATGGTCACCATGTTCTCACATTAGTGCAAGCAGGGCAACACAGAAATGAAGCAGGTCAAAGAAATAGGGTTCTGGGGCATGTCATTTAGCACATGATGATACCTTGAACTTTCCTAATCTCTTCTTAGCTCCAGTCCAAAGTGGATTAGACTGGTAGCCTGGACTGGCTGGAGCATCTGGTGAAAACCAGGACAGGACAATGTTTTGTGAGACTTAGAGGAAGGAAGGAGGGCTAACAGAGAAGCCAGAGAGCAAAGGGACAGAGTAGAGGCCATAAAAAGTCACTAGTGGTTTTGAAGGAAGCTACTTGAGTGGAAGGTGGTGGCTGGTATCCTCTCTGCAGGATACGCAGAGGAAAGGTCAAGGCAGGGATTTGAGGCAGTGGCTGTGGACAGCCTGTTCAATAAAAGGGATGGTCAAGTGAAAGTCTAATGAATAACTTCATTTGAAAGCCCTTCACTTATCCACACCTGTTTGGGCACCACCCTTACCCAGAGTTTGCAGGAGAACTGGTCTGATGATTTTGGACATGAGGAAGAAATTCTTCACAGAAAGGGTGATTAGTTATTGGAACAGCTGCCCAGGGAGGTGGTGGAGTCACCGTCCCTGGCGGTGTTTAAGGAATGGGTGGGGCACTGAGTGCCATGGTCTGGCTGACATTGTGGTGTTGGGTCACAGGTTGGACTAGGTGATCTCAGAGGTTTTTGCCAACCTCATTGATTCTGTAATTCTGTGATCTTGGCAGTAACATCTGCTCCTGTGCTTTCCACCCCAGGGTGTTAGGACCTCTTCTCTGCCCTGAAATGGGAGGCCTCTTTTTTGTGCCACATTGATCCAGTGTCCTGGGCAGGCAGATGCTCCTTACCAAGGGACTGTCTAAAACATCTAAGGATCTAAAACATCTAAATGTGTCTTTCTCTCCTGATTTTTGTTCTTTCTTTCACTCCTTAGGTGATGAGGAGTTGGTCCAGGAAGTGCTGTTTGATGCAGTGGTCACTGCCCCCATGGAGGCCTACTGGACAACACTGGCCCTCAACATGTCCTTGTAAGTGTATGAGAAATAAATATGGATAGAACACCACTGAAGATGCATCTCCAGATGCTGTGGGTTTGTGCAGTGCTGAAATAGTCACAAACTTTTGCACAGCATACAAGAAACTATAGAAATAGCTCAATAGCTTTAAAAATAACTTGAAAAGTTTCTCTTGGGAGTGAACTGCAGTAGGCTGGGCCTCCTTGGGAGAGTCTTTAATTTGGTGATGGTTTTTCTAGGGAGAAAAGGAAGTTTGGACTTGTCTCTATTGATGGTGCCTTCAGACTGATCCTCAGGAAGATAGTGCACAGGCTGGCTTCAGTAAACAACTTTCTATTTTATTATTTCCAGTGAGGCACCTGTTGCTTGTGGTGTCTTGTATCATGTCACACAGATCTTCTTTCAGCAGACAACATGTTCCTTACAAATACACATGGCCTCTGGACTCCTGTCCCTGTTTCAGTTCCTTGTATCCCTCCACTAATAGAAGCTGAGCCAGTGACAATCCTGCTAGCACACCCAATTATCAGCACAGTTTTAAACAGCTACACCAACACACCCTCTTCAGTCGCATTCTGCTACCCTGCCCTACCCTCTGCATCCCTGATCCCGCCATTCTTTCTCTGCAGTTCCTCTCCTGCACTTCAGCCTCACGAGAGTAGCCTGGAGCAGGGCTAGCAGGAGCAGAGGAGCTTCTGGTCTACTTAAAATCAGAATGAAATAAGCAGAAATCAAAGGTTTAAATCTGAGAACAAGTCTTTAACCTGGCAGTTGTCAGCCAGTAACAACCTGTTGCCATTAGCAGGGAGGAGCCAGTATCATTCCTGGTGTAAATGGGTTATTTTGCAAATGAACTTGGGACCAGGTCTCCAGAGGTGGCTTCAAGTTTGAAAGGCCCTCACTCTGGGGCAGGGATCGTGGCTGTTCTTCTGAGAGCTGTTTGCTTCTGCTTGTGTGTTTCTGTTCCACAGGGATGCTGAGACAGGTGTTGAGATGGCATTTCTGGGCACTCGGGCTGGACTCATGAGGAGTACCCTGTATGTGGGCTCTGAGAAAATTTCCAACAAGTAAGTCCCTAAACTGCATTAAGGGGTTTCTGTCAGTGTCTCTGAAGGGGCAGCATGAAATCACCACCAGCCTTAGAAATGCTTTTGGGGAGAGAGGAACAGAATAGAAAGAAGCAGCACTTTTATGGTATTGATGTTGATTCACAGAGTCAGGGTAGGGGGCCTTTGTTTTCCTCTGGTCCTTTTTTCTTAAAATACTATCCCTAAGTGCATTCATTTGAATGGAAACCTTCACCCATTCCCTGACTTCAGTCAGCTAGCACAGAAAATGCCCACAGTTACTACATATCCCCAGGACTATTTTGCAGTGCAAAGGCTCTGCACTCCAGTGCCCCAGCGACATTCCAGCTTGGCTGTGTTTGATCTTTCTGTCTCAATTCCTCTTCCAGATTTATTCTGGTCTGCCTCTTACATTGCCCACATCACAGCAGCATCCCAGTGCCTTGCAGTGAGGCGTTAAGCGATGTGACAGACATCTGCCACATCCGATTCATTCTCTTGTCCTCTCCCTCAAGGCAAAAGTGTGTGTGCAGTGAAGGGTTTTGACATGGAAAGGGTAGTTTGCATTCTGTTGCATTTTGAATACACAGGCTGGTGCATGCTGCTGTGAGAAAGGACAAGTCACAGAGGCACACCAGCAGATGGAACAGAAAGAGACCATGATGGTGGTGGTGGTCATTAGCTTCCTGGCAGCTGTTTCACTGTCCTCAAGTTCCCCAAACATGAGTCCTACATTCAAGCTCTGCTGTGCCTGAAAGGTGACATTCTTCATGTGTTGAAGCAGTCTGAACAATTCAGAGTAGTCAGTCTCTGGCAGCAAGGGAGAAATGCCATGTGCTGCAGGAGGCTAATGTGATGATTCCCAATTCCCCACTGCTCACCAGGAACAGCGTTCAATGCTTTAAACAGTCACCACACTGCAGAGACAGACCCCCACGCATCCCACAGGAGGAGCTTCTGGAATCCCCTGAAAGGAAGGAATCATAAATGAGGAATTATCATTATGTCAAAATATACAGCAAAACAAGAGCCTGAAAACAAAGGGATTTGCCAGACAAGCTGTATGAACCCTCCAGGGAAGCAAATGACCTGATTTTGATGAGGTCTCTCCTGTGCACCTACTGCCTGTCTTGCCATGCTCCCAGGATACATCCTCTTGCCTTTGGAAACACCCCTTTTCTCAAACACTTTGGTCCCTGCATTTCTAGGAATCACAGAATCATAGCATTTTTTAAGGGATTGGAATGGACCTTAAGGATCATCTATTCCCAACCCACTCTGCCATGTGTAGGGACACCTCCCACTCGACTGGGTTGCTCAAGGCCTTACCTTGAACACTACCAGTGTTGGGGCATCCACAACCTCCTTCAGCAGCCTGTTCCACCCTTCCAGTAAAAAACTTCTTACCAGGATCTTACCTAAATTTCCCCTCTTTCAATCTGTACCCATTTTTCCGTGTCCTATCAGTACAGTTCCTAACAGAGTCCCTCTCCAGCTTCCCAGTGGGCTCCCATCAGATACTGGAAGGTTGCTAGAGGTCTCCGCTCAGAGAGGGGGTCTCCTGAGGAGATCAGGATTTACCCACACTTGCATAACCTTAAGGATGGGGTGCGTGGTTTGTTTTTGCAGGAGACTGCCTCATCCCCGCGCCTCACCTGCTCCCCACCCGTGCCGTAACTAACGGCCACAAGCCAGCCGCACCTGTGCTTCCCTCGCCCACCTGCTCACACCTGCCGCGCCTCACTCCGCACTCGGGCGCTGCCCCTGCTCCTCGCGGGGTGTGCTGCCCGGTTCCGCCCCCATCCTGCCCGGTAACCCTTCCATGCTGCCCGGCCCCCAGGGCCCGCGGGCGGCCCGGCCCCACCGCCCGCCCCGAGGCCGCGGGCCTCGGCCGGGCCAACAGCGGCACCTGGCGGAGGCCGGGAGAGGCGCGGCGGGCGCGGCCGCCCCGCAGGAGCGAGGGAGGGCTCGGCCCTGCCCCGAGGGGACACCGGGGGACACCTGCTCCCATCCCTGCACGGGAAAAGCCCCAGGTGATGAGATGCAGGCGATGCGCCCGGCCGCAGGTGTGCCCCACCGTATTGCCCCGAGCACGGCTGCTGCTGCCGCGCCTCCACGCCGTGAACAACGTGTTTTCTGCCGGCAGGAAATTCCTGACACAGAAGGACAAGGAAAGTATCTTCACCATGGACCACTTCCCTCTGTGGTACCGCAGGGCGGCCGAGCATCCCCCCGGGAGCTTCATCTACAGCATTGTCTCAGAAGATGATGCAGGTAACCCCAGCCTGAACACAGAGCAGAGGGAAAGAGAAAAAAGCTTTTCACACCTTGTATCCCACACCGCGCCCATCCCGATCCCGTCATCGCTGCTTCCCACCTAGTGGGAAGTGCCGAGACCTGGCCTCTTGGTGTTACCTTCGCACCAGGGTAGGCACAGAGAGGTCACGGCCAAAATACTGATCACAGGGGAAAGATGAAGCTACGAGGTGTGGGAAGGGCAGTCAGGAATGAGTAATGCAGGCTTACAGAGGAGGGGAAGGACGGAAGTGGAAATGCAGCACTTGGGTAGATAGAAAGGTTTAGGCAGGCGGGAGCTGGGGGAACACAAGGTACTCGTGGGGCTGGAAAACACACGAAATGTGAGAAGGGAACAGGAAAGGTATTGCAGAAGGAATGAGACACATAGGTGTGGCCAGGCTTGGGAGGGAACAACATCAACTCTGCCGGATGACACTAACAGCTGGCACTGGTGAGGGACCAGCAAACAGTCAGGAAGTCTAAGTTTAGAGGGCGTCATTTTTTCCATCACCACTTTCCATGACAGGAAAGGATGGGTTTGTTATGGAAGATGGTGGAGGAAAAGGGTGGAGGGGAAGGCTTTTCCATAGCATTGGTGCCGTGCATCCTTCCAATACTAGTACTAGAATATGGCATGTCTTGCTCAGCAAAGAAGTTCAAACACCAGAGGAAAGCGAGGAGTGGCTTTTCAATGTCCCTTGTTTGGTGTGTTGGTTCCTGTGAGTATGCGGGGCCAGCCAGGACCTTCTCAAAGGCTGGAAGAGAGCAAAAGAACCTAAAAAGAAACAAGCAAAACAAAATATTCATGTGAGACTCCTCCACAGAAGGCAGAAATCCCCTCTGTGCTCCTCCCTGGCCCTTAGCTCTCCATCTCTGTCACAGAGCTCGGCACTGTAGCTGTTAAAGCTTTTTGTGGCACAGTGGTGGGAGTCTGGTGGGTGGGAAAGCAAGTAGCAAAGAGAAGAAAACCAGCCTGGGAGGCAAGAGATGAACCAGGATGTAAAGGGAAAGGAATGGAAAGAGAAAATACTCGAAACCTGCAAAAGCCTCTTTCTGCCCAACACCCTTACATCTCACTTAAAAGGCAAGTGTGGAGAGAGGGGGTGAGATGGCAGGAGGGACCTTTTACTCCCCTGCAAGCTGTGGCATTTGCTCTTTGGAACAGAGCGTGGGTTGGAAAACCAGGCACTGACACCCTGTGGGACTTCCTAGGGCAGCCATTACCCAGGTCCCAGTAGTCACTGCTGGCTAAACATTGGGGTTGTGGCTTGCTGTGGCTTTCTTAGAAGTCATGGCTAGTTTTGGATAAAGACAGAAGACAAGTAGCTGGCACGTTTCTTTATTTTACATGGCCATTGGCCAGAAGCTTCAATCAAGTCCAGAACCCCATTCACCTGGAAACCCTGCAGGCACATTGTAAGAGGTAGCACTTGGCCCCAAGGACCTCATTCTTTAAACTGTAAGGAAGATTATTGGTCTCTTTAGGGATGAGCAGCTGGGCTAAGAGAGACTGTGATCCATGAGATCACACAATGTGCCTGGAAAGGGTCAGGAAATAATACCCAGTGCTTCTGAGACAGTGGTTCACTGTAAAGTAGAGTCCAGGCCTTTCCTTGACATCTGATGAAGCAGGGCTGCCCCACATTTTAGCCAAAATAGGCCACCCAGTTTCTTATTAAATTCTATCAGATGCTGAAGTCCGGTTTCCATGTTTTCCTCAAGTCCCCTGCTGTGACAGGAGGTTTTCATGGCAGATGGACTTCTAATCATCTAAGAAGGAAAAGCCCCAAGAGCTCTCTGTTGGGGAGGAATCCAGCAGGAAACGACTGCAGGTCACTAGAATCATTCATGCACAGCGCCTCCTTCCAGTGTTCAGAAGTCCCAGAAATAAAAGGACAACACGGAAGTCTCTGCATGTAAAGTAGAACTGTTCTTGCAGCCCATATTTTTCATGTGTTGAGTAGGATTTTTTTTTTTTAGAGACCCTAAGTGTATTTTGCTTCTTTGTCCCATCCTAGAACAAGACATTTGGGGTTCACCATAAAGGCAAGATGATGCCCAAGGCATGTGAACTGAGTATTTGTTTCAGAAGGGTTTTGCTGCTTTTGACACACTTGAGCAGGTTAATCTGGCTTTGATCAAAAAACAAAAACAAAGCAGTGAGAGCCTCCAGGCTAAACTGTGGTAGGCACCAAATTGTGCTCTGGACACACAAAGAATGGTGAAGGCAGAAATGGAAAGCAGTTAGAAATGCTGGAGTAGCAGGGAAGGAAAGAATCCCTGACCCATCTGTCTAAGCAAGGGATTTCCGCAGAGCACGCGAGGAGGGGAGTCAGGTGCAGACTACATCGATCAGACTGGCCTTGAAGCTGTCCTCTGGCAGTTCCCAAAGAAATGCCCCAGCTGAAGCTTATCTGGTCACTTAAAAACAAAATACAGAAGTGGAGTCTGCCACATGGACAATTGCAGGCTGAGACAACTGCACTGACAAAGGGAGGTAGGGTTTGGTTGCTTGAGCCTATCCAGCCATGTTATGTTAAATACCCCATGGGAGCTCAGAGATCTGCACAGGGCTGGCAGATGTGTCACAGCACCTATAGGATGCTTAAAGGAGCAGCTCAAGGATAATTGGGAGACTCTGAGGCATAAGAGAATTTAGGCAACAAAGTCCCAGAAGACTTTGTTTCTGAAATGGAGTGCACTCTGGAAGTACCTGGAAGTGTTGTGTCTGCAGTTTGTAGTACTGGCCTGGCTTGGGTAAGAGTTAGACATAAGCCTAGTTTTTGCAGTGCAAGTGTTGTGAGAATTCCCTGTCCCGCTTCTCCTCTGTCTGCAGAGTTTCAGTGGTGCACTGAGCAGAACAGCTCTCTGGCCTAAGAGAAACTCTACATGCCCAAAATCACAGAGGCAAATCCTTTACATGTTATCACAGAATCACGAAACGTTTTGAAGCCCCATCCAGCCTTGGACACTTCCTGTATGCTGAGGATGCTACTTCTATCATGAGCCATAGAGAAGAGAAAAATAAAATCTACTCGTAGCCCATTAGGCTGCTTATGTGTCTTGAAAGATGCAGACCTCAAAATTCTGGGATGTTTCAGAGTTGAGGCATATGTACCCACTGTCCTGGATGGCAAAATGTGTGGGCAAGCTGCTCCTGCTTCGTTTTACTCCTTTTTGGGGGTAAGTTAACCAAGCTTGCTGTATTTGTGTCTTGACAGAGGGAGGTGACCTGCCAAAAGTGGTGACAGTGAGCACAGCCGTGTCTGTGTCTGTGGACGGGAAGATGGGAATTGCTGCAGGTAGGACATTCAGGTTTCTCTTTTTGTCTTGAATGAAATGGTTGCATCTTGCACTGAGTGTGGGAGCTGAGAGCTGTTAGCTTGTCATTCAAGGGAAGTGACAGGAGCCACAATAGCTTGTGGTATTGAAAACTAGGCTAAACAGAGAATAATGGAACAGGTACTCAGTGGCTGACAGGCTTCTGAAAAGGAAACGGGCTGTTTGAATGGAAGCTTCCCATCTCCAGTGCTGGTGAATTTGTGGATTGAGACTTTCTCTGGAGCATGAGTGGGCTGGGAAGTCTCTGCAGGTTTAAAACTTGGCAGGAAACGCTTTTGGCTTTGGAACAGCATCATGTTTATGCATCTCCATTGTTATCTCAAATGACAAATAACTTCTGCTGGTGGAATGGGCATGTTGCTAGATCTCCAACTCAGACCTATAGATTGCCAAATTTACTGTTGTATCTGAGCTTTAAACTCCTTTTGACAGACCTTCACTAGACTGCTAGTTCTTTTGAAAAATTCATACAGCACATTATTTCCAACAGAACCCCAAAACTTTTGAAGATTTACAATTTTCTGTATTAATTGCCTCAGCCTTTATGGAAGTACATTGAACTCAGAAGCGAAACAGAGCAGCCATTTAACAAAACAAATCAACGTTAACCTGTAACCCTGGCACCATATCCAACTTAACCACTCAGCACAGGAGTATTGGGGTAAGAGAAGATGTAGCTCCCTGGAAATTTTTTACAACTGGAAACAGTGACTAAGGGAAGAGGTTGATGGAACAGGTAATGGAGTAATTATCACCAGAAATATGCTGTGATGCAAAGCTTCTTGTGAAAGAATGGTTAGTGCTAATGGAGCCTTGTATAGTGGAAGGAATGACTGACAGAATGGACACAAAACAACAACTTTGTTACAGGAGTACCCTGTAGAGAAAAGACCAAGCAGCAGATACCTTCAGATCACAGAGTATGCCATTGCATTTGCCTAGGTTGAGTAGGATACAATGAATGCTCTCCAATAGTACTTCAAGTCAGTAAAACTATAGCAATTTAATGTCATCTGATGAAGCATTGCTTAATTTCCAGCATTTCAGTAAATTCTAGCTGACAGTGTTACTCTTTAATTATCACCTGGGCATTAAGAAAGTACTTAGAAGCTGAATGAGGGGTGTTATGAAGTAAAACTTTTCACTAGTAAACTACCATGTTATGCCCAAAACGAGAAAATTCTTATTAAGTCTGTCCAGAGACACCTGTGAACAGAGATGGTTTCAGCAAAGTTCACATTAATAGGTGCTTGGATGATAGAAACTGCTCCCAAAACTGATACCAGCTGACACTGTTATACCCAGCAGAAAACAAAAGAGCATTGAAACTGCACCACGGGTCTCTGTACAGCACTGAAGCATTTTTCTAAGCATTAATTTGAGGGGAGAAAAGAACATTTTTTTAAAAAGAAGTTTGTTTTTCATGATCTTTTTCCTTCCATTTCCTGACCCTGTGGATTAGAGCAGAGGCACACAAGCAGTTCATCTGTGTTGTGGTTTAAGCCCAGCTGGAAATTAAACACCACACAGTCTCTCACTCAACTTCCCTCTCACCCCTCCACCTCGGTGGAATGGGGAAGAGAATCAAAGTGAAACTTGTAGGCTGAGATAAGAACAGTTTAATAATTGAAAATTAAGTAAAATATAACACTAATGGTAAGTGGTGATGATAATTATGAAAAGGGAAAAACAAGGAATGCACGATACAATTGTTCACAACCCACTTACCCATGCCAGACCCCTCTTCCCAAGCCCAGACTGACCCCCCACTTCTGGATAACTCCCCCCAGTTTATATACTGGTCATGATGTTCTGTGGTGTTCTTTGGTCAGTTCAGGTCACCTGTCCCAGCTCTGCTCCCTCCTAGTTTCCTTTGTTCACCTCCTCACTGGCAGAGCATGAGACAAGGAAAAAAGCCATCGACTTAGGATAAACACAACTTAGCAAAAAACCAAAACATCAGCGTGTTATCAACACCACTCTCATTAGGAATTCAAAACACAGCACTCTAAATAGCTACTGAGAAGAAATTAACTCTACCCTAGCTGAAACCAGGACAATCTGGCACTCAGCGTAACTACAAGGAAGGAAACTTCTCGGTGGAAGCACTGGAGCAAGAACAAGTGGCAGGAGGATCTGCCCCTGACAGAGGCATTTCTCTTCTGTCAGTGATTTTCACAACCCGTGTGGAGATTTCCACCCACTCAGTTATGCTGAATGCTGTCTGTGTGGGCATGCTGTGAAGGGGCAGGATCCTTTCCAGAAGGTGGAGAAAACAGCAGAGGACAGGGAAACAAATCATGTTAAAACAATAACAATAAGGCAAAAAATCTGTCATTTGTGGAAATGATGCAAAACCAGTTTTCTCGCTGGCAACCACAGAAGTTGAGACACAGAACTGAATTTTCAATTGCTTTTGTTCCTTAAAGGTACCATGCTCTCTGTCACTAGCAGGTACATTAGGTGACCTGACCACATCTGCTACTTCTGCTACTCTCACACATGGTGGGTGTTCTTCATTCCTGGTTTCTTACGCTATCAAAGCCTAAAAACACCCCATCTCTGATCCATGGACTAGATCCATGGGTGGGCTAGATGACAGCATCAGGACAAATACTATTTCCCAAAGGTCTAAAGTTCTTTATTTCCCCAGCTGTAGCCTCCACTGACTTTAGCAGGATTGCCAAGGTTTGCTGAGATATGTCCCATGTGCTGGCTTGGTTGTTAGTTTGCACCATGTTTGGGGGAGTTGAGGTAGCAAAATGTACTGTATTACCATTTGCTTTCTTTCCAGTAGTGACAAGGTTCATCACCTTAATCTTTCATACTAGTAGTCATTTAAAAAAAGGGCAATAATTGTGATCACACTATCAGTGAAATACTGTTTTTTTTCTTGAGGATGTCAGCTTTGAGAGTAAGGATGTAGATCTCGCTTCATCTCCCCTCACACTAATATCATCCTCCTGAGTGGCTAGGTCCTGATTCTAGGGGAGGTTGCAGCAGAAATGCTGGGCAGTGCTGCAATGCCATCCTGGGTACAGGAGAGGGATGAAGGAAGGGGAGGGGAGGGGGTGTGGAGGCACAGAAGAGGCAATCAGAGCAGAATGGGATGCAGATTGTTGTTATTATTATTCTGATGGCATCAGCCCTCAGTGGGATTGATACCGTGGCAATTTAGAGTTATGATACTACCAGGACTTTGGTACCCTGCACTGGCCCCCAGAAAGCCAAATATCTGGTTAGACTTGTAGTTTCTGAATAAATGCAGCCACAGTTCTGTAAAAGGGGAACAACAGAGACTTTTTAAGTGCCCCTATAAAAGAACAAGTGGTAAGAACTGGCCTGTCATTCTGCCACTGATCATTACTGTCACTTGTTTGACTTGATGGTGCTTTAGGGGATTTGTAAGCACTTTGAAATGTTCACTATGCATGCAGTGAAAAATTAAGCTCCAGGATTTACAGCCGTGCTCATGGGGAGGGAGCACCCCCAGTGCCCCCGTGGGGAGAATGTCAGTGACAGGGAGTGTTGGGCCCCTTTTCTTCTGGCAGATGAATGGCAGTCCCCAGCCAGGGCAGAGTAAGGCAAACTGGTAAAATCAAATGTCCAGCAAGATGACACAAGCCTGGCTGCTGTCAGGGAGTGAGGGAGCAGTCAGATGGGATTAGAGAGTTAGTCTGGAGGGCTGAGGGAAGGGATGGAGAGGGAAGTGCAAGGGCTTCCTTCCTCCCATTTCAGTCTATCTTAGCGCAGTGGGAACTCCCAGAAGGAGTTTGAGGGGGAGTCCAAGCTGCTCCTCTTGCCATTAGAGATGCTACTCCTCACTCCAGGTGGACAGGTGCCCAAATTCAGGAGGGAAAAGCAGTGTCCTTTCCCCTGCCTAACCCTTCCCCCTTTTCATCCATTCCTCTCTTTCCCCCATGGGCCAAGCCTGTGGCCCGAGAGGGGGCACAAGGGGTTTAGGGTGCACACAGATTTCTTGGAGGACATAGTGGAGCCAAGGCAGGGTCCTCCTGTGTGTGGTCTCTTTGGTGGGAAGCCACACAGGCAACTCTGGCTTAACTATACCTGTTTCTTGGAATGAGTTTTATCTACCTGCTATATTGTGCTTTGGCACTTCAAAGCACTATGCAAACATTAAGTAATGCCTGGATGATTAATTATAATTAATTAGAAGGCAGCTATTCTCCTGGGATGTCAGACCAGTACTTTTCACATGCACTAACTGTGTTGGAAATGAAAAATAAGGAATGGTGATGGCATTCTCCCCAAGCCATGTCCTGCCCCAGATAGCACTGTCATCTGCTCCCTCCTGTGAGTCAGTAGCCTGGGGCTTCCTGATCCTCAGGCTGCAAGGCAGAAATCACATGGAGTTGCTGACAGAAGCTTTTAGTGATTTAAAGCCCCAGTGAAACCGCTGGAATCTGTGCAGGAGTTCAGCTGTCACTTTGGGCTGTGGATGACGTCTCTTTCATTGCCTGACCTTCTTGCTGTTCAACTTCCATGGCTGTCAGCTGGCTGCCAGTCCCAACAGGGACTGGTGGGGTTAGATTCCCTGCTGTGGTTGTCACATGCCTGGGATGGGAAACAGACAATGGGGCATGCACATGGTGCCCAATAAAAATAATCCAAATGGGCACTTGGGGGATGCAGGTTTATTTTATACAACACTTCTCTCCTCTGTTGATATTGAAAGTTGCTGTTCTTACCAGCAATTGTTGGACCACAGTGAAATCGTTACCTCATGACACCAGCAGTTCACACAGATGTATTTGGGGAGAGCCCTAGGCAAGCTCAAACCAGGGACAGAGAGAAAAATGTTGTCTCTCTTTTAAAGACAGAGTTTTGGGACAATGAGTTATCAAGACCAGTATTTTCAGAAGAGCTCTGTACTTACAGCAGGAGCAGATTTTAAAAAGATATTTTGGTTTTTTTCAGAAGAATTTGAAATCAATCAGTCTGAAAAGTAGGTAATGGGCAGTAATTTTGCCGTTTTACCTCTGGTTAAAATCCAGCCTCTTTCAGTCAGATGGAAGCTCTTCATTTGAAAAGCAATTCCTGGCCAGCTTGACGTCTCTCCATCCTCTTCCTTGGTGTCCAATTTTGGCTACCTGCTGTCTGCTACCAGCAAGCAGGAACAGGAGGTGCAGGTGGCTTTTTCAGCAGGACTGTTGCTGTGGCACCTTTTCAAGCTAATCTACACACAATTCTGTATTCCTACAGTTTTGTTGCTTGGATGGATGAAACATTTCAACCTTCTCTCAGGAAAGTGACAGTTGCATCAGGAGAAGCTGTTAAAATGGATGGAAATAAGCTCTAATAGCATAAGCACCTTTTCCATGGAAATGGCTGCATATAAACTGGAGAATTAAACTTATTTCACTGGGCTGGTTCAGAAAGCAGCATTAAGATACCCATATAAAATATGAGGGTAGCTGATCTCTTTAATGTGTGGTGCAGTATTCAGCAGGAATCCCTCTTTTCATGCTGAAGGTTGTGCCAAAGTTGTCTCAGTGCAGAAACTTTCAAGAGTTCCTGAGGCATCACTGGTGCCTTTATGGAAATCATAGTCCCCCCGGCATGCAGTGGTGGGATGCATGAAAAGACGGAAGACAACTTTTTTTCAGCCCATCACCTGCTATGTCTGGTTTCTGCCTGATGCCAGCCCCTTCTGGCAACCCCCAAAGCCCAAGCAGTTTCTCACGCATCCATTTGATCCGACAAAATCAGAGACATCTGAACGGGCCGTGCCCTGGAACTGAGTCACAGAAAGTGTTAGGGGCACTCATAACGCAGAAATGCTGCTCATTTTAGTGCTAACAGCAGCTGTGCCATCTCCACCTCTCAGGACATCAGTCTGGAGCCTGTTATCAGTGGGTACACATTTGGCTGGGCTAAGGGTTGAGCCAATACTCTGATGTTACAGTTATCCCCATGACATGGTGCCATTAGTGTGCCAAAACCAGTGTCTCTTGCTCCCTTCATCCACCCATCTGCCTGTCTGCCTGCCACCCACTGCAGTCTCCTTGCACACTGAGCCTTGGGGGAGGCCTGTAAGCACACAGGCTGCTTTTTAGGGTGTTCCTGGGGCACACACAAGCTGTTCTATGAACACCAGAAGTGAGGTGATAGTATTATTTTGCACTGGCTCTGGTCTTACAAGTTTTGCCTTTCGTCAAGGTTTGGCATCCATGCTGGGGCCACGTGGTTCCCTTTTCAGAGCTGATTATCCTCCAGCCGGGTCAGTGAACAGGCAGAGGGAGCAACATCTGCCTGCTGAACTCCATATAGATGTCTCCATGCATACACAGTAACTGGGGACAAGAGGGACAAAGAAGTCTATTTTGACCTCAAAAGAATGCTAAAAATAGCTATGTGAGGCATCTCTCATAGCATTCTGCTCATCCTGACTGGATCTTAGCAATTTCCTTTTCCATGGTGTATGTGCTATCTGCATAGGCTGTAAGGTCTTCAGCACGGGGACTACGCTTCCTCCCTGTGTGTGCAGACATCGTCTATTGTCTTGGGATGAGTCCTTGTCTGGGGGGAAATTGAAGGCAATAGCTAAGTCTGTAGAGTAAATATTTATTTGTAGTCTCTGCTGAGTGCTTGACTTTGTACAGTGCACCACTTACGAGAGAAAAAGCACTAAGGGTGTGATCTCTGCTTTCCTCAGCCCATACAGGCAGTGCTTCACCCAGCACAAACCCTGTGGGTAGGTTCCTGTGCCCAGGCCCTGCCCTCACCAGCCCTTTCAGGGAATTTTCTCAATGGGACCCCAACAAAAAATTGTAAACAATGAGTTTTCCTATTTGGGATCTGGTGCGGCATCTCTCCAGGATATCCTCAGTCCTGGAGCCTGGTCCAGGCTGGAGCTCCAGCCCAGGACCCCATTCTTGCATGTGCATGGCAGAAATCTTCTTGCCTAAGGTTTTCTATCATTGCTGCCTCTATAGCTCCTCTGATTGCCATGGTTGGCAATCATGGTTAGTTTCACTCTTGAAGCGAAAAGAGCCCTTGACACTGACTCTCCTGAGACTTGCATATAGCTGGATTTTTTAGATTGGCACCCAGCGCCTTTTCCATGTTCCCTTTGCTTGCAAATTATTTGATATCATTTTAATTCTGAGCCGAATTAGAGCAGTGCACGGGTTGCCATAGCAACCATTTCCTTGTGCCTTTTGGTCTGACTCATTGCAGACAATTACTCTTGCGCTCCAGGATTCACAGATGTGATAGGAGAAGAATCATGTGTTGGGCTTTCAACTTTTTTTTTTGCTTTTAATTTCCTTCCCAGCCTCTCCTCCATTAACTCCTGCCTACCCAGCATCAGCAGGGCCCTGCACCCCTGCCCAGGGGTGCTCGTGGGAGTGCACTGGATGTATAGATAAATGATGTGTGAGGTGATTTGTGCATACACGTGTGTATCTGCATACATAAACAGCTCCTCTGCAGTGTGTTGTGACATCCCTGGCATCCCTGTCTGCACATCTCTCTGGGAATGTGCACAGACACTCATAACCACAGAGCAATTTGCACTTACTCCTGTCTGTGGTGTTTTCTGCCTGTGCACACAGGTATGTACAGGATTGATCCCTCTGGCCATGGAGTTTTACCCAGTGTGCAGGGGCTGTCAGTAAGCACTGAGTATTTAGGGGGACTGACAAAGTGCAAGGGTCATGAATGGCGCAGGGCCTTCCATTTGGAGCTGTGTGAAGAGCCACAGGCTGCCAGGCAAGTGGCACTGACACCCCTGGCACCACCTAAATCTCTGTGTGAATACAAGGCCAGGTCATTACCCTGCTCACACCTATCCCCTGTTGTCTTTGCCTCTAAGGTGCATGGAGTAAAGTGCTGTTGTCCATGCAAGGACCAGAGCTTTAGCACAGGTATAACAGATGTCCTGAGCTGCATTAGCACCTACAGTTCAGCAGAGGAGCAAAGCCACATGAGAAGAGGCTGATAAGGATCACATGAGCAGTCTGTAGATGTAAGGATGAAGGTGGTAAATGCCACAGCAGAGGAGGTTATAGGAAATGTCTTGTATGATGGTTTAGCTCAAAATCAGCCAAGGCAGAAGCAGACAAGCTTTTCAGAGTGAGAACCACAGAAACTTAGCAGATCTGGGTACAGGTCCAGCCTCCTCCTAAGATACGTTCTTTTAACCCCCAAACTCAGCCTGAATTCTTTTTCTCCTGCCCTGCCTATCACCTAAGGCACAAATCTTCCCATCATAAGGCTGTGTAATGGGACTCTGACTGTCATCCCTTTCCTTCCACAAGACCTTTTTCTTCTCTTCCTTTCTCTCACTGGGATACAGAAACCTCAGTCATAGGATGACAGATAATTCTGGTTAGATGGCACCTCTACACTCTGCTGCCCAGAGTGTGTGGAGGGTGTTCTGCTGCTGGCTCCTGGCACTACTTTCACAGGCAGCAGTGCAAAGTCCGGAGTGTTGGAGGGGAGGGAGCAGTTGAGCTTTTGGGGCAGTGTGAAGCCCCCATTTCTGTGAGGATCCTGATTCTCTTGCCCTCCATTTGTCTGCCAGGACAAGCAACTGCTTAGGCTGGCTCTGCAGAGAGACTATGTGGAATGGAAAAGAGACAGCAAAGAAGGCTGCCTTGCTTTGCCCTGCCCTGCCCTGCCCTGCCCTGCCCTCCCCTCCCCTCTCTTAGAGGTCGGAATTGTGAGGATAAAGTGAAGATTGCTTACATATCAAGCTGAGTTAGACCTTGCAAAGGAGGTTAAAACAAACAGCATCATATTCTTCAGCTATTTGGGGGGAAAAAAAAAAAAAAGAAAGAAGAATTAGGGCCACTTCTGGTCAATAAGAGTGAATTTGTAATCAAGGAGTCTATAGTCTGAGCCAAAACCAAAGAAGACTCTGTGCCTAAGTTAGTGATAAGGACAGAAATATTATCCTTGGGGAAAGAAACAAGCTGACTACTGTGAATAAGCAGCTCAAGCTGATTAGTGCACTCACAGTGCTGGGCCTGGGTGCTCTCTGGGCCTGGGAGAGCTGGCACGTGGAAACACACACAGCAAAGGGCTTTTTTCAACACTGCACACAGTGGTGACTCCATGCAGTCAGGAAAAGTGAAAATTCAGCAGTTGGGATTAAAGAATGGAGAGAAATAAGTTTGTCAGTCTCAGACTTTTGAGTGTGACCTCTGTAATGTTTGTAGCACTTTAGAGGAGATCTTCAAGGAAAGTATAATTATTGCCAAGCAGTTAGGGGAAAAGGAAGTCAGGCAGTATGAGTTTATCAGTACTGGGTAACACTAGGCCAGGCCAACAGCTGTCTTTCAGATGAATGTTTTCCTGGAAGGCAAAAGAAGTTTCAAAGTTCTCATCTCTGTATTTCAGTAAAGCATTGATACATGCCACATAAGAAACAATTAGTTTGACTGGAGAAGATCAAGGGAGGCAGAGGAGTTTTAAGGGACAGGGAGGGAGAAGTCAATCTGGGAAGACAGCAGGAGCAAGATCACCTATCAAAGTGTAGCAAAAGGTTACGTGTTACACTCCCCACGGTCACCCATGGGATTAGCCTTTCCTAATATTAACCTGAGACCCTGACTCAGATAGCTGTGGAGAGTGAGGGAGTATCCTGATAATTCAACACTAGAAGGCATTGCTAGTACAGGGAAGGACCAGGGTATTGTAGAGAAAGCCTTACTTGACCTTGGCAGGAGTACCAGAAACAGAATGAATTTCAGTAGTATGACAGACAAGGTCATATGCTTGACAACTAATAATAGAAATCTTCTGTAAGCTGGGAACTCTGAGAGATCTGGCAGAGAGCACAGCAAGCAGGACTAGAGGCAGTCCTTGTCTTCTGGGAACTGTGGAGTCAATTTTGCCAAGTCTCAGTGAGGATCCTCAGTGTGGATCATCAGTATAAGCTGTATTGCTCCGTGATGCCCACATAAAATTCAGGGAACCATTGTCGTCTGCCGAGGTCTGTCCTGAGAGCCTTGCTGAAAGGCAGCTGGATAGACTTAGTGGTAAATATATCCTGAGAAAGCTCAGGGAAAAAATGCTGGGATCTTCTGTGTTAGGTGATGGTGGTATTATGGTGAGTCACAGTGTGATGCAGTTGTGGACAAAGCAAATGCTGTTCTAGTACTTAGGGAGGGGTGAGACCTCTCCTCTAGTCTGTGTTACAGTTTTGGTCAAAGGAATACAGGCTGAGACAGGAGCAGACAGGATGGAAAAATGATGAGAGGAAAGGGAAGTCTGACTTTGTGAGAGGAACCTGGGAGCACCCAGCTTGTTTAACCACGTGCAACCAAGGCCAAAGCAGATAGTATTGCTGTAATAAATACATCTTGGAGGACACATTTAAACTAAAGCACAGGGTTGTATGGAGATAGTGTAGTATAGGCAGGCCAACAAAATACTTAGGGTGCAAAACTAGAAGTGGGTTTCTATCTGTTAGGGTAATGCAGCTTTACCCAGAATCTGAGGTATAAAGACAAATGGGTTTAAGCTGGAGCTTGAAGAGTGTGTAAGAAAGTGGTAGTGCCTTGAATAGAGAGAGCTGAAACTCTGTTAGCCTGTAGTCGCTTCTCCATCACCAGGGAACAGCTCAAGTCCCTGGTCTCAGCATGTCACAGTACAAGAACCAGCAACAAGCAAGGTGAACACTCAGGGAACTTCCCATTCACTGCAGCGTTCCTCTTGGGTACAGGGCTGGCCATTCTTACCCAATAGTTCACACACTCCATGATTTTAGTCATGACTGAACAAAAATATGCTTGTTGATGCAGCTGGAAGCCCCAGCACAGCACCTGGGAGGCCAGAAGCTAGGGCTGACCTAAACCCCTCTCTCAACTTTTGACATTGTGGTGGTTTCTCTTGATTGCTTTCGGTTTTGCAAAGTAAAGAACAGTGAGTAGAAAGGAAACAAGCCCTTAAAAAGCAGATGAGGATGTGGGGGCTGGTATATTTTGTGGCAGCTGAGAAGTGATAGTTGAACAGACCAGAGAAGGGAGAATCTGAGAAGCAGCTGGTCAGAGGCACTCACTGAAAAGGGGATGATCAGTCACAAGAACATGAAAATAAGGGGGAGAGAGAAAGAATAACTGATGAATCCAGGACATTTATGTCCAGTGAGACATATGTGAAAAATAACCATATGAGGCTGTGAGTGGATGAAAAAATGGAAAATGCTAGAAAGGGGTCATCCTTTTAAATAAAGGGCTACATTTTCTCTTGCCAAGAATTGCATAAATCTGGAGGCTGATGTTTAAAATGCACTGAATTTATGCTACTGTAAAGGTGGTTATGAGTAGGATAACCGCTTACCCATAATCTGCCTCCCTCAAAATTGCTTCTTAGGGGTTTTATCCTAGCATTTCTACATGCCTCCATCTTTAAAGTAAGAACAATGTTCACACAGCCTAGTTAAGTGTGCTTTGGGACATTCTTTGGTGGCAGGGAGTAGAAAAAAGTGTCAAAAGTCCTGTAGTGTCTACAATATAGAGCACAGATACTGGTGAATGAGGAAAATACTTCTAAAAGGACCAGAGAAAACTGAAAACAGTGTGACAACAGGCTACAGTGCTGTTCCAGAGGTGAGAAAATGCTTTCAGCGAAAGACTTAATGAACTCAATCTGCTTATTGTACCTGAAAGAAGACTGAGAGATTATTTGATTTAGGGTATAAAGTGCCTTCACAGAGAGAGATGCTGGTTACTAAAGGTTTATTTTTTTTAATCTAGGGGAGAGAATAACAAAAACTGCGACAGAAAAACCAAGCAGATTCAAATGAGTTAGCAAGCATGAATGTTAACAATGATCATGAATAAATATTGTCATAAGATACCAAGGGAAACAATATTTTTCCCTTTCTTGTGTGTTTTTCAAATCAAAGGTAGATGCCTTTCTGGAAGATTCGACTTAGCTGCATGTCAATACTCACTGTTGGTCTTTCTGCAGGATAGCTTCTCTAACTTCTGTTTCATAAGCTAAACAGATTGAGCTCTTTAAGCCTTCCACAGGAAGGCATTTTCTGCCACCCTCAAATAATGTTTGTGGTTCTTTTCCACACAATTTCCAAGTAGCGTGCGATATGCAGAAGGTCAGACTGGATGATCTAAAGTCCCTTCTGGCCTTTATATTCTCTGAATCTCTGCCTCTGTGAATTCATTAATGTTTGCAAGCTCCCAGAGAGCTGCCAAAGGCAAGCACTATAGAAATGCAAAGCATTGTTGTTACTCTGCATATTTCTCTTGAGCTTTACACGGAGCTGGTTGAATATCGCAGGGTATCGTCTGTGCCTATTCCCTCAAATGAAATACCTGCATTCCTGGCTCCTGCGGTGCCCTTTCCCAGTTGATTTTCTGCAGCTGTGCTAACAAACAAATTTATTCCCAAGTTAGGACTCAGAAAAAGCAAAGGTGAAGGGGCAAATCTCTGCTGGGAGCCCCAAACAAAGAGCAGCACGTTGTTGTCTTGGCCTAGAAGCTCCACACAAGGCAGAGTTACTATTGGCATCATGCTTTGCTTTCTCCTTGGCTCCAGGTACCCTGCCCATGGCCTCTGCCTGGCTGCAGCACAGCATAACTGTGGGAAGGACAGATCTGGCCTGTGTTGATTGCTTTTTCCCCATTCTCTAAAGGGAGTGAAGCCGTGAGGATGCTTCCTTGTCCCCAGGTTTCCAGGGCTGCGAGAGATGTGGAGAGCACCCCAAAATGACACAGGAAATCTTTATTGACTCACATTTCATTCTGTAACTGTGTTCATTGGTGAATGCTTGTTCTATTACCCACTGTTCTTGGAGGGGAGTCTTTTTGGTCCTCAGAAATTCCATGCTAGGACTTGAAAATTCTGGTCAGAGGATAGAAGCTGACCCTCTGACCTGTGCTTATAATCAGTGCTAGCAAACGCTCTTCAAGCCAGCACAGTGGGCTGCTGAAGGACGAGATACTGAGGAGGACTCCTATTTTATATATTTTACGTGTTATATATCTGGAATTACATGGTTATATAGGGTGTTATATGTGTGCATGAGTAGGTATGTAAGCAGGATAAATTCATTTGTCAATATCAAATAGTGATCAAATTATAAATCAAATTGCAGAAAGTCACAGCCTGTTCCCAGATAGTTCATGAACTGAAAAAGCCTAGAGTCATCAGATGAGTCTGTTGGCTTTGCTTTTCTTCTGCTCTGTGTTTCTGGTATTATATGAACTGCTGACTAGTATCTGTGTGCACTCCTCTACCTACCTGGCAAAATTAGATTAAACTATGTGTCATAGACACCATGCTATTAAACAATAATGGTGATTCTCCTGCAGCACATACCTTTTTAGCAGAACAGATGCCTCAGCTGTGAGCGGATTAAGAGTAGCTGGGTTTTGCTCCCAGTTTCTCTCTGAAGATCAGACTGAGCACAGCAGGGTGACTGAGTATAACAGTGTGAGTAGGGTGGCACAAGGGTTTGCTTGTGGTGGGATTTAAAATCTTTTGCAGTTCCACATGCGTCAGGATGAGCTTATTCTTACAGCAAGGGGATGTGATGAATTGTGTATGCTTAGCGCTGGAAGTGGCAAAGTGGGGAATTTAAACTTCTTAGCTGTGTGTGATAGACCTAGCCAGGGAACAGCTGGTGGAGAGACTCTTTTAGCTCTAGGGGTAACAGCTTGTGTACTTGGGGGTGCAATAGGATTAGATAGCAATTTCCATCCATTTCGAAATAACCTTGCTCAAGAGGGTCAGGAATCTGGAGATGTCAGAACCCATAGCTCCCTATTTGTTACATTATGTTCTAATTAAAAAAAAAAAAAAGCTTTTGGAATCAAATTTGACCTGAATATAACTCCACTGGCTCCCGCGTTCTTACACTAGGGATTAATTTGGCCCTTTCTACTTTTATGTAATGAGCTGATTGCCACAGTATCTTATCCTTGTTACACAATCACCCTTGTCTGGCTGTGTCCCTGGAGCATTCTGTGTGTGTGTTTCTAGATCTAGGGTCTCACCTTGACTGACTGTGTGTTTAGTCCTAGAGTCTCACCCTGATTTACATTGATATAGTGTGTGTGTGTGCACATTCACTCCAACTTCAAACGGTGTGTGCAGACAAGGGAATCTTGTACATCTCTGGGAATTGAGGGGCTTTCTCCTTTGGCTGGCTGTATCCCTGTGGTGTTTGGTTTTGCAGGGGATAGGGAAAGAGTGAATGTTACTATCATAGATCTCATTTAAACAAGAAGGAGCATAGGAAAATACATTCTTTATTATTATTCTGTAACAACAAGCCAGAAATATAATATACCTTTAAAAATTTTCTGTCCCATGCCAAAGAAACCTCCATTCAATCATTTTAGAAAATCTTGTCGCTCTCCCTCAAACGGTAACAAAAAAGAAAAAGGAATTACAAGTGCCATCTGTTCCCTGCAAGGAATGTGCCTGCCTGTCCCACAGGTGGATGTGTGGGGAAGGGGAGCAGGGGGAGCAGGAGGGGTGTTTCTGGCCCTGCCAGCCCTACATTGCCCTGGCATGTGTTGGACCTGCCAGCTCCAGAAGACCCTTTCCTGAGGGTAGGCACCTGCATGTGGCATTGGAGCACCTGCCTGCAGCAGAGGGTGCATCCAGGGGGATTTCCCCCATGCCCAGCCATGCCTGCAGGGACAACAGAAGGTGTCCCCACATGCCAGAGGAAACCATTGGCTGGGCAAACAGGGAGCATGGGGTCTCATTCTGTATCCAGCATCCCGCAGGAGAGCTTCGTTTCTGCCCACTCTGGATGCCGTGTTCCCTGCAGTGCCTGTGGGCAGTGCAGCAGCAGCTCAGTCCCATGAGGGCAGCCTGATTTCCAGGTGTGCTAGGGAATGGAGAAAGAGGCTGTTTGCAAACACTGCCATGAAGAGGGCACTTCCCAGTGAACCCTGTGACTCTGCTCTGCATGTGAAAGGACAGGTCCTCATTCTGCCAAACAGAGTATTTGTTTTCCAGTGGAACTCCTCATAGCCAGCCTTCGTGTTTCCCAGCAACCCTCACTTCTCCCCTTTCCTGTCTTCTCCTTTCCTGGGTGGGTTTCTAAACATAGCAGTCCCTTGTCTAGGGTTGAGATAAATCCAGACTTTCTGCCGTATAAATTAAAACAAAAAAAAGGAAAGGATGGGCAAGGTCATCACCAGCCCCACAACACAGGATATAGAAAATATTATTAGAATCAAAGAAAAATTGGTCAGGGCAGGAGGAAGTCACAGGGAAGGTGCAGGGAAAGGAGGATTTCACACCCTCAACCCCTGCATTGTCCCCTACCTTCTTCCCATTCATTTCACCTCTAGTCTATTCCCTTAAAAACAGTCTCTCTCTTATCACACACGCACATACACACACACACACACACACACACACACACACACATATATAGATCCCATTTGTTTTGTGCAATATGTCACCATTATTTGATGCAAGTAAAATATAGATCTATAAATATACCACTCTGACTCAAGTCCCATTTCAAGTATGATTGCGGAGTCCAGTATGGTAGAGGGAGAAGTTCCCCTGAGAGGGAGGTTGGGGAGAGGTTTGGATCCAGCAGGCAGAGTCTAGTCCTGGCGTGCTGGGAATGTGGAGCAGCAGTAACACACATACGGAGTCTGCAGTGCACCAGTTCTGCCCTTCAGAGCGGGCTACACTTGGAGCAGATGGGATGGTTGGAGTGGCTGTACAGTGCATGGGGGAAGAGTCCTTCCTCCTCACATCTCACGAGCCCCCCTCCTTCTCTTCCTCTTCCCCACAAACAGTCTGCTGGAAGCAGGGAGGAAAGTGTGTGTGCACACTGGTGGGTGGACTGACTGCTTCTCCCAGTTCTTCCTCCATGGCAGCCTGGTCTTCTGCTTCCCTGAAGAGCATCCTCCCCTGTCCCCTGCATCCCTGTGTTGAAGGGAAGTCATGCTAAAACAGTCCAGAGCATTCTGTCTCCTTACTCTGGTGACCCTGGATAGACCAGGAGGGATTTTGCCGCTCCAGGCTTTGATTAAAGATGTTGTGTGCCCATGGGTCAGTACAACCACCTGCCTGGGACCAGAAGGAGTGAGGAGCCAGCGTGCATTGCTTCCACAGGGATCCAGTCACAGCGAGCAGGAGGGCTGTGGGATGTCTGACGGCACTGGGATTCAGATGGAGCAGGTGGAAGAGGTGACGTGCCCTGGCAGGGTCCACCTGCAGAGCATGCAGGGCTCTGAACACAGGTTGCTAGTGAAACACCCTGCAAAGCTGGGCTGGCTGCCAGCTTGTTTCCTGATGGCAGGGATCACACCATCCACAGGCACTGTGGATGCACGACCTCCGGTGTCATCTTCCTCGCCCAGGAATACCCACTGTGACGGGTTAGAGCAGGTTACCATGGCAATGTGCGCTCTCCCCTGGAGACAGCATTTTATCCCACTTCCAGTGATACAAAATGAGTCCTTATGTTGAGTTCCTTTCATTTTTTTCTCTCTCTCACTTTTTTTTTTTTCCCCTGTCAGGTCAGAATGAGCTAAAACTAATAGGAGGCACTGCAGTCTGAGGGCTTTAAAATCTGGTTGGGGAAGTCACCCTACGTGACAGTGGCAGTGTGCACGGCTCTGTGTGTGGGCACACTCAGGTGCAGCTGTGGGTGGCATTGAACACCCCAGAGATGGTGAAGGAGTGCATGTGGGCTCTGCTGCCCTCCGTGCCAGACCCTTCCTGGGCTCTCCCACGTGTGCCACGGTGTGCTCCAGGTTCCAGCCTTCATCTCAAGACCCTCCAGAGTTCTGCCCACTCTTTTCGGTCACCCCAGCTGCATCACCCTGTTCCACACACTGTGCTGGTCCCTGTGCCAGCCATGGCAGCTCCTGGGTTGTGTGACTTCTTCCCCTGACACCCTCCCCTAGGCTCACACTACTCAGCATGGCTTATGCTACTGGTAAGCCACCTCCTTCTCTAGTCTTTCCTGATGACCCACTTCTGCTCTGCCAGTCAAACATTTCTAAATGGAGGCTTCATATCCTTACCCTCTCCATTTATCAGAAAAGGCATAACATAGATAAGAACACACCTTCTTTTTTTTTTTTCTTCCCCCATGCTGTGTACTTCTTTCCACAGACTGGTGCTGTAATCTCAATAACTTTGCCTCTCCCCATCCTCTCCTGCCAGTTTCCACTGGCTCTGCACTATGGCTGAGATGTTTTTGTTACTCCTCAGTGGCGTGTGTATGTTTTTTGTCTGAAGCAGGAGGTGATACGCACTACTATGATCAGGGTAAGGTAAAGTGACTGAATGTATCCATGGCTGCACGCAAGAGGACGGGTCAGCATGGGCATGTGTGATAGCTCTGCATGTGCAGGTGGGGTGCCTGGATGCCTGGGACTGGGACTGGCTGTGTGCGTGCTGGGATCAGAATGAGTCAGTGTGTGTGTGTACAGGAGGATGACTCTGTGCCTGTGCACCTACAGCAGGTGATGTGTGTGTCAGCTCAAAGATTTGGACTTGGCCAGGAGCAAACAGAGGGACACTGTGCTCCCTGTCAGTGTGTTAGAGTGATGCAGATATCTTTCCACCTCCAGAAGTGAGAAGGGAAGTCTCCCACCGATTGTTGCCCTACCCCAGGGACCTTGCCTCCCTTTTGATATAATCTTGGCAGCACTGATTGGTAGGGTAGGCAACAACTTAATGTCACACAACAGCAGTGACCTAACAGTGAGGCATGGACACTTCTGATGTCCTGCTTCCCACGTAAGGTTTCTCACAGCTGCTCTCTGTTTGCAGAGAACTCTTGACAGGATACAGGACGACTCAGAACTGAAGCTGAGAGGATGACACAGGTTCCCAGAAGGTGCCAGCTGCCTTTGCAGCAGGCATGTGAGGGAAGCTCTGTGCAAGGGCATGAGGCACAGCAAGCACTCGAGGTCTGACTCTACTTTATTTGTGTGGGAGGGCCCAAGGGTGAAAGGGCACAAAATGGGCCTGGGGCAGAGGAAAAGAAATTGAGCCAGGTGCCCTGACCCCCCAGAAGCATGTTGTACTACTTGGGTGAGTGGAGCAATAGCACAGTCTGTCTGGGAAGATGCATTTTGGGAGGACCCCATGCTTGACTGCTCTCAGGTACCTTTTTTCATCGCTGTCCATTCCTTCCTAGAACAGTTTCACGCCACAGAAGAGATTTGTTTTTGTTCTTCATGTTCACCTTCTGTGTCACCCATGAGTGGTTGCCTCTTCTTCAGCTCCCGGTGGTACTTGGCCATGAGGGAGGCATAGATGCAACCATAGGCAGCTGCCACCACCATCATGATGCAAACGATGCCACAAACCACCCCTGCAATGATCACAGTGCCAATAGCCCGGCGCACGCTCACAGGCCTGTACCGCTGTTTCTGAGGGCATCCCACACTGGGCTCCACTTCTGTTTCTGGGCCTGATTTAGATTTGGAAGGAGTCGGGCTTCCTTTAGTGCAAGGTGGGCCAGTATTGTCCAGCACTGTAGAGCTGTTCTCGTCATCCAGCTGGGAGCAGTAGTTGAACATCTCCATGGGCACCATTCGCATGTCCTTTCCTTTCAGCTCCTTGGGCAAGGTACAGGCCAGCTGGTCGATTTTCCCACCTGTTCCAATAGAGATAACAGGAGTGAATCACAGCTTCATCCCCATACAGAGACAGCAGGGTTAGATCCTCAGGTGGGGTGAGTTCATGGGCCTCCATTCACACCTGCTAAAGTATTTTCCCTGCAGAAGCTTCAACCAGGTCAGCTGGCCAGTATGCCTCTGCCTAGGTAGGGTTTGACACTAGAGCTCCTGGTGCGTGATATCTGCATAGGCATCTTTCAGGCCAAGACATGAAAGCCCTCTGAAACCATTTAAGTCAGCCTCACAGTGTTTAGTGAGTTATGTGTCAGTAGAACCACTTCAGAAAAGGAGAAATTAATGCAAAAAGATAGGACCAGACTGTATCTTCTCAAAAAAACAACAGATACACATCCCATCTTCTGACAACTAATCCATCTCTGTGAAAATAATGACAGATGTTGAAACAAATGCTTCAGTGAGTTTGAGCAATTTCTTTGGAAAGAGAGGGGAAAAAGCAAAGTTATGTCTGTGTGCTTTCCACTGACTTTGTGATATCGTAGTCAAGGAAAAAACCAAATTAAAAAAAAGTGGAAAGTGGCACTTGTATACTTGTTGGATTCTGCTCACACAAATGCATTTTTCAGACTGCAGTGTAGCCATAGGCAGAGATAATCTCCCTGCAGCATGGCTGTGATCAGCAGGGATGTGACAGCTGACTGTTGCTATCCGCATGATTTGAGACCCTTTCCTACTCATTGGTTCCAGAAACAGAAGGTCAGGCCTTCAATCGTCATTCCTGTAAAATGTGGTATCTTTCTTTGAGTTGCAGCTCCTGAAAGCATGTCATCCCATCAGCATTCCTGATAAGTGACATGTACCTTTCTAGTCTTCTGTGTTTTAAGGAAAATCTGGAAATACAAACTTGTCAAAAACTTGGTTTGAAATTATGATTTTATAGCCAGTCTGACTTGGGGCCTGGCTTGTTAATTTGAGCTGTAGGTTGGGTTCTCCAATATTAGTTGCAGCGTTTTTCCTAAGTGTCACTGTTTCCTAAGGTTCTTTTGTTGGCAGCAAACCTGATGCCTTACAGCCAAATCTGACTTTTAATTCTCTCAGCTTAAGAAAGAGAATGGGATGGTTATTTCCAAGTGTGAAAAGCATTTCTACTCCTTAGGCAGAAAGGATGAGGTGAATTCATAGTCCTAAAATTTTAATGTTACTTGAGGAAAGTTCTTTCTTCACCCAAGATTTAAAAAGACAGATAATAGTTCAGATTAGAAACAAAACAAGGAAATAGAAGATCTAGGGCTTCAGAAGACTCCATGGACTGGTAGTGATGCCGTTTTGTTTTTTGCCTTTTTTTCTTTACGTATTCTCTCTATTCTTTACACATATATTTATAGCCTATTGTATTAGTGGCTAGCTTTCCCAGTAATTTTCCATGCCCTTTCCTAGACAAGAAAACAAAACAAATTCCAGAGCTCCAAGCCCTGGAGGGTACAAGGCCCTTATCCTGTCTTGGTTCTTCCTGGGAACCAAGGTTGAGAACAAGGTCTTCGACAGCTAGGACCAAGGGAGGGGTCTCCAGAGAAGAGGCTTGACCTGGGGAGGAATTACGTCACCACTTGTCCTCCTAATTGGTGTTTTTTATCAGTTATGCTAATTTCCTAAAACCTATAAAACTGTATGCACCCCTGTGGGGATATGCTTTTGTGGGCATCCACTTTTATATTACCTTCTATATTAATATCACCTCGAGTTTCATTTCTAGGTTGAAAAAGGTAACAGCAGTGTTGCTATATGAAGGTGCAGTGGCACTAAATTGTAGCAGGGTCCTCATGCTCTTTGGCTGAGACCTGTCATTCAGGTCAGCCTCTGCTGTTATCTGCATCTGCTCCTGTGTCTTCCCTGCCTGCCTTTATTTGCCTTTCTGTGGAAGACCAGAACTCCTCCACTTGCCTCCCGCAGCGCGAGCACCTACCTCGGTAGGAGAACCACTCCATCCAGTGCTTGAAGTCTCGGAGGTTGCAGTCACATTCCCAGGGGTTATCCCCAACCTGGAGTTGCTGCAGGCTGGTCAGAGGCTCGAAGGTCACCCTGTCCAGGCTCTGCAGGCGATTGGACCTGAGGGAGAGGGAGCGGAGAGCAGGCAGGTCGTCAAAAATGCCCGAAGGAATCTGGGCCAAGCCGTTGATGGAGAGGTCCAGCTGGCGCAGCAGGGCCGTGTGTTGTAGCAGGTCCTTGTCCAAGGCCCGGATGCTGTTGTTCCTCAGCTGGAGCTCTGTGAGGTTCCCCAGGTCACTGAAGATGTTCTGAGGGAGCTGGTCCAAGAAGTTGTTGGATAGATCCAGCCTCTGTAGAGCAGAGAGGTTGGAAAACACTGCTCCTGGCAGGATGCTGAGTTTGTTGTTGAGAAAGAGGAAGGTCCTGGTGTTTGTGGGGATGTCTGAGGGAATGGAAGAGAGGCCCAAGCCACTACAGTCCACTTCCAGGTTGCCACTGTTACACTTGCAGGAGGAAGGACAAACAAAGAAGGACTCAGCAGCACATAGTGACAGCCAGCAGCCAAGCACTGGTAGGTGAAAAGCAGGGAAGAAAGAGGGCATGGATTAGATCAGTGCTTTCCTATCCTCACCCACCACCGACTACAACACAACCCTCACAGCAGGACTCTTCACTGCAATGCCCTGCAATGTAATGAGTTTCTTCACAGCTACATCCCTTTACTGCTGGCCTGCATCCTGACAGCATGACTTTTCTCTTAGCCTTTTTTTTTTATGAACAAGCAAGTAAATATCATTCCAGTTTCACAATGAAGTCAGAACAGTGCATCCCAGAGGACTTTGCTGACAGATACTGGAGCACTGGTACCTGTCAGGGGAGAATGGAGCAGAAAGTGGTGGGAGGTGTCACCTCTGATAAAGGACAACTCTTTCTAAACAGTCAGGGTAGAGAGAGGAGGGACCAGGTATATTTAAGAAGTTCCATTTTTTCAGAAATAAATATATTATTAAAAAGCTGTGAAGAAAAATTAAAGCAACCTACATTTCAGGTGTGCTCCTGCAGTTTGAATCCTAATATTTGTCACAGATAAGACTCAGATCTAAGACTCTAAATCAGAGTATTGTTTGCTTACCATATTCACAGTGTGTAATATGGGCCTTGTGTCCACTTTTTAATGAATTACATTACATTACAAAGGCATGACCAAGAAAACTGCTGAAAAGTAACAAGGAGTCCCTAAATCACTGGACACCTGGTACTTGCCATTGCTCTCAAAACGGTTTCTGAATCCCATAGCAATAGCCCCAAAAGTATCTCCTCTGACCAAAATTGCCCACAACAATGGAAAAAGGAAAAGAAGTGTAGGTTGGTAGTTGACAAAAGGAGTGTCAGGAAAAAGGTTAACACACACACCCCGTTTCTCCTGCAATATCTCAGAGTTAAGGTCGGACAATCCACAAATCAGCAAGTTTTTAGAGCTGCTCTGGATTCCAGACTTGGGTCCAGATCCTGCCAGTGGCACCAGGACACTAATTACCAACCTTCCCTGGGAGCTAGTGGCTTTTCAAACTCATTTCTGTGACAAAGACACAGGATCAACAAGAAAGCAAGCTTTGTGCCTCCTGTCATTAGAGGAGTGGGAGTTATGTTTAAGCAGACTATGTAAAACATTTGCATCCCTCATTTTAATTCCTTTTGTGGAATTAAGATCGCACAATGAATTCCACTATTCTTCGATGTGGGAAGCAAATTCAGCTCCCTCGCAGTTTTTAAGGTGACAAGTTTGAGCATTTGACTAAAACTGAAGCAGGTTTGTCTGTACATCATGCCTGTCCTCTTTCTCACTTTCCTTCAGGGAAGGCAATCACTTGGGTTGGTAGAGTCTTTTTAGGGGTGAGTGGTAGCTAAAGTGAATGCATTTATTGTCTCACCATTCCTTCCTGAACTGGAACTCAGGTTCTTCCATGCTCCTTTTTTTTAAAGAACCAACAAGCAGGTCTGTGGCTTCTTAATCCTAAAGGAATTGTGAAAAGTCTGCCACAAGAGAGGGAGCCAAAGGAGACCCATGCTCTGGAGAAGCTCTGCCTGGAGCAGCTTTGCAGTCAGCCATGCTCTTCCACTCTTCCCATGTGCCACTCTCTAGAGTTTAATCTGACACCCAGCCCATTTTTTTATATCGACTTTGCTTTTGTCAGCATTGTGCCTTCATACTCCAACCCCTGTCATCCTGCATAGAGTGGGTTTTGTGTTCCCCGCTATCCTTGTGAGAACTGGCAGATTTGTGGACTGATAGTCTTAAGGAGAACTATCCATTTGAATCCTAAGCTATATGACTTTATTAAAGACCAAGGGAAAAATGTTGAGAGATAATATATCAGTTCTCTCTTATTTCATCCATCTTTCACAATTCTTCAATAATTTTTACTGTCCTACAGATAGAGAGGTCTCAGGTGTATATCAGCCCAGGCCATGCCAATAAATGTGCTCTTTTAAGGAGAATTATGGATCCTTGTGGTGAAATGCAAGACAGATCTTTACTCTGAGCATCTCTGTGCTTTTTTGTCATGCAAAGGCTGGGGTCCACAGCAGAAATTGCCATGAAAGTGGATCGCAGCCTATGGATTACTGCAGGACAGGTACTGACTGGCTGGATGATATTTAATTCTGTTCAGAATACGTCACACTTTTGTTGTAGGGAGAGAATAAAAAGAATGGGAGCTAGAGTGGGGAAGGGAAAGAGCCATGAGTCACTCGAGTGACCCCTTCTTTTCCTGGATGCTTAACAAAAGCACAGTATTAATAATAGATTGGCAGCTGTGATGATGAGATAACACTTAGCTGCTTTGTACACCAAGAAAGGCAAGAGCAGCCCATGTGTAATGCTATACAGGTGGCATTCTGTTCAGGGCTTATCTCTCAGAATGCCTGGCCGCCTCCGGCGCCGACTGGGTGGCTGTGGGGTTCCACCAGTGTGTATGCTGGCAGTGGCTGGCGGCAACAAACTCTCAGGCAGCTGGCTGTGGTTATGTTCAGGAAATGGATTTATGCCAAGCTTCTGCAGCCATGTAGGATATGCCAGAAACGTCTTGTTACCCATATATTGCTGTATGCTTTTGGAAATATTTTACTCGAATCAGACAGAGATTTCGTTTTCATTTCCCTGCATCCAAGACGATATGAGCTGAGGCCAGGGAATTCATTGCATTGGTTAGGATGCAGCTTTACAGGAAAGAGAGGCAGAGAAGCAATAGACAGAACTTGAAGCTGTCTTCCAGCCCTACAGAAGGATGAGTAATAAATGTTTTTGTGTTTGGGGAAGATGAAGTTACTTTGTGGGGTGTTTGGTGACGCTAGTAGGTGGCAGAAAGCTGATCCGGGTATATCAGATTAAGACTCAGTAGCATTCATTATAAATAATTTATACAGTTTAGTCTGTGAGGATGGGTTACAAAGATGCGTGTATTCTGGAGAAGGAAATAATTTCCCCAGCTTCTTACAGCTGCAGCTCCAAATGTGATCAGGAGGACTGGAACAAGGGAAGCCACAGACCTACTTGGTGCCTGGGCATGCAGTAGTGAGGGACACTCTCCAAGTGTCCCCTTTACTCTGCTGTGGTCCCCAGATGCTTCTCTGAGAGACAGATGCATTCCCAGAAGCCCCATATCACCCTAGCAGTGCCTACTCTGCACTTGGGGTTCTGTAGCAGCTGCCCCAGTCCACTGGGAATATGCACAGGTCAAACATTTATAATTTAATTTGAAAGAAAGCTTCTTTATTTACTCCTTGATTTTCACTACATGTGGCAGTGCCCAGTAGGAGAATTCTGCCTTCACATCCTGCATTTCCTTCTAAAATCTGTTATGACTTTTGCTGTGAAGAGCTGGGAGCCTTGCTCAGCAGCCTGTGTATAAACCCCAACCACAGAGAGGAGTCTGCAGCTTATAGGGTACTGATCTGAGAAATGTTCGTGGTGGATCCTTGTGCGATGGTGTCTGTCGTGCTGTTTCTCACTTGCCAGGCCCACTGGAATTCAGAAGCAATCATCACTCACTGTCCCACTTTAAGCCCATCTTCAGCTTTAGAATATCACTCTCCCTCCCAGCTAGCCTGGCCTCTAAAGGAATCAGGAATTAGTTCAAACATCTCCATTCTTAGCCGTCCCTCTCCCCTGTTCTTAACCCTGATGTGACCTATTTTCTTCCCACTCCCTTGACAAACAGGAATATTGTACTTGGTACCTGAGTAGGCATTACTTACGACAAGCCTCCTGCCACCTCATGAGGAACCTGCTCCTCCACCGGTGGCCAGCACTTGTAGGCAGCATCGTTGTCTTCTCCAGCGTGTCTTCACATCCAACAGCCAGCCTGGCACACGTCCCCAAAGGGAGAAAAAATGACCTTGTAGCCTGCCTGCCAGGTCCTGGAGTGGGAAAGCAGAACAGAGCGGATAAGATTCACTTCCCTGGGTGCAGCACATGGGGCTGAGCTCAGTGTTGTTCTTTCCCCTCCTCTATTAGTGTTTTGCCTTTGAGGCATCAGTCCTCTTTTGGAGGAGAAATGGAGGATATTTCAGGAGGCGCAGCACATTGGAGGCGCAACATTAATTCATTTCGAACCTTGCGGTGCAGAAATAAAACCTGATTCACCTAAGTGCCAGAGAGAAGTTTGTGCTTGAACAGCCTGCTGTGGTGGCTACATTAGCCTCATGCTCAAGGTTAGCCTGGTGACTTGCTAAGGTGACCCTGCCAGGGCAGCAGACTCCGGCTGATGCCTGTCGCCTCCACGCAGGCTGGTGCCACCTGTGCATCCTCTGCCTGACGCACGGCTCAGGCTCGCTGAGATCTGGGCACCAGCGGCTGCCAAGCTGCTTCTCTCCCCCTCCTCCTCCCCCCACTCCACCACACCCCCCCCATGCCGTATTCCCTACCAGCACTTCCTGTCTGTTTTAAGGTAAAATGGATGTGGTGGCTAGAGCAGCACAGCTTCAGCTTGGGGATTTCCCACTGCAGCAACTGCAGGAGCTGAAGAGCGAGCGAGCCTCGGAGGAGAAGGAGAAGGAAGGACCTGAGGCAGGGGAGACTGAGTGGGAGTGTTGAAAAGAGAGGAATTGCATCTTAATTAGTAGAAGGAAAAATCCTCAGTCTAATTAGAAACCCAAAGACCATAAACTCTCCCCTGACAATAAGTGACTGACAACAGGTTTCAACTTCCCTCCCGCTTCCCTTTTGGATACAAGGAGGCAGGAAGAATGAAAACACCACGAACCCTTCTGTCCCCCTGCGTACTCTCTGACGTGCCACCCACAGTCGCAGCAGCAGTTAGATGGACACATTTCAACCAGAGTACAGAAATAAACCATTCTCCATCCCCTCTGAGGGGCTCTGACAACATCCACAGTGGTTATTTTACCTGGGTTCTGCACTGCCACCAGGACACTCTCCCCACACACATGCCAGGTGCTTACCCTCCCCCAGGCTCCCATGACTGATTTATTTTATATGGGAATGTAAACCACCAGGAAATATTGGAATTAGCATCTTGATGAAAATTACGAGAAGGTTCAGTGCCTGAACTAGTACATTTGCAAGGCTATTTAGATCATTTACCTAAATGCCAATACACCAAATACCTCTCATGGTACTGAAACCAAATCAGCCTTCACCCGCTGCAGCCCCCCACTCCCCAAACTGAGCTGGAGCCCTTTCCCTGCAGTCCCCTCTGAAGGAGGAGCTGCAACAAATAGCTGTCCCCATTTGGTGCTTGCACTCGACCTGACTGAGGAGACTTTCAGCCTCCCTCATAGAAACGTCTCCATCCTAAATGCCACCCCTTGAAGTCTCCTGTCCCCGCCTGTCCATATCGAAAAGGAGCATGAAAAGCCGCAAGCACTTACCTGGAGGGGTTCTGCCTGCAGCCACGTCCACCCAACTCCCCGGACACTGCCCAATTACAGCCTCTTCCTTCCCTCTCCCTCCTTGACTTTCACTCCCCAGCAGCAGGCTTTCCGTGTGCTCTATTTAACTCCCTACAGCACTGGAATAAACGGCAGAGTTAAGCTGACAGCCACAGAGCCTTATCTGCCTGCTGGATAGCGCGAGTCGATCAGCTCCAAATCCTGTTGCCAAATGATCACGTCCTTGCTCTCAGCATCAGGGGCAGCCGCCTGCCATGCTCTGCCTTTCCCTCTTCCCCACCTTCACTCCATCTAACTTTGTCAGGGTTATACATAGCTCTGTTCCTTGTGCTCCTGCCTTTTGGCTCTGTTTTGTAACACCCCATCTGTATCAGCTGGCTTGGTTCCAATTAGGGGGGCTAAGCATTAAAAGAAAAAAACCAAAAGAAAACAAAGCCAGCTTCCTTGGGTGCTTTGTGACAGGGTTTCCCTCTGTGGTGTCCCCTCAGCCCAGGCCCCCACTCAGGCCATGCACTGGTGTCTCTCCCACCATGCTCTGTGCAATTCATCCATGCTGTCCCCAGGTGACAGTGGGGGGGCCGAGGGCAGGGCTGGCACACCCAAGCGTGAGGATGGAGACAGGGTCAGGGTTTCTACCCCTGCCTCCTTCTGCTCTGGCAGGGCAAGTCCAGCTCTTGCACTCTTTTCTGGTACCTCACGGGCGCCTCTTTCCCTCAGGCAGCACCAAGGCTCAAGCAGAGAGTGCAGGGTGGGAGGAGCAGCCATGTATAAATAAGCCTTTTCCCTATGTTTAGAATTTATTACAGTGCATAGTGATTAACACCTGTTCAGGCTTTAATGCTGTCTCCTGCGCTGCAACATGCACAGAGATGGAAGGGCCTTGATAAACCCAAGATTATTTTAAAGCATGTCACATATATGCCACACTCCCCACTCCATAGATAGCAGCCACCCTGTGTGCACTCATACACGTGTTTCCAAGACTTAAAAGCAGCTACCTCCATGTACAAATGTGCGGAGTGCATCACCAATCTAGCTTACATTTACAAATGTGTGCACAGAGTTGGGCTTGCACATGTGCCAGGGACTCTTCTGTAACCCACATTTATTAACCTCCATGTCTTCCACAAAGCTGCCTGCTTCTCCAAGCATACCATATGCCCAGGTGGCAGAGCAGTAGATTTGGAATACATAGAGGTTCTTGGCTGCTGAAGGGTGAGGGTCAATGAACTTCTGTACTTATACCTTGAAGAAGTATGTGCATGGAGAAATTTTAATTCCAAGGATCCAGGAAAAAAAACCCAGTTTCTCCTACGCATCTGCTGCCCATAAGGACATTATACCCTTAGTGATTAATATTCCACAGTCAGGAGAGAGCAAGGAGGCAGAAAGGATTTTTAAGAGTTTCTTTTTTAAAGGTTTCCTCTGACTTGTCTTGAATTCTCACTTAATTAGCAGTTTTCTTGTGGCCCAAGAGAAGCCTTCTGCTCTGCAGAGCACCAGACCAACTGCAGTCACTGCCAGTGTAGCACTGGGAACGTGTAATCCTGGGGCAAATAGCACCTGCCCACACCTCAAGCCTCTCCAGATCTGTCTGGCTGCTTTCAGCCTGACAGCCAGGGATTTTTCCAGCAGCGAGCACTCTGCCAGACCTAGGAGTGCTCCCTATATGCCCCCAACTCAACAAGAGAGGCACCATGCCATCTGTTCTGAACTTGCCTGGCATGGCTGGGGTTTGGGTGCTCAAGGCTGATCAGCATTGCTGGAGCTCTGAATGCTCTGAAGTCACCCAAGGGCTCCACAAAGCAGGCATTAGTCTTTCTCATGGGATTTCTAGATGGTTCCTTCTGCCTAGAGCAACATGTCAGCTGAGTGCCCTGTGATCCATGGGGCACAGTGTCCAGAGCTTGCTTCCATGTGCTTGGAGTTGAATGACTTTCCAGATTCTGGAGACAACAGGGTAGCCTGTGGGGCTGATGATGGCCTTTTCTTATTACTGTTTCAAATAGGACAGTAAAAGACAACTTTTTTAGTTTCAGCTCAAAGCAACGAAATGAAATCATCCATTTCTGGCCTATGGGCTACAGTGGCCAAAAATACACTGAGCTGAAGTGCCACTTGGACATTTGGCCTGCTGTCAGACTCTAGAGGACTCGCTAATGAGGATTCCCCTAATTAGATTGAACAGCGAACTTTACTGCTGGGGGCAGGGGGAGGGAAGGAAGAGGGGGGATGCAGAGGGGATTGTAATGACTCTGCAGCACTTGCCAGGGCCTCAAAGCTACAGCAGGCACTATTCCTGCCTTGTGCTTGCTTCTCTGTGCCCAGACACCAGTAATGTTTGCAGTATCACTCCAAAGCCTTAGCTTTTGTGGGTAGGGTCCCAAGGAGCATGCTAGGAGAGCAGAGAGGGATTCAGTTTACTGTATCCACAAAGTGGCTCAGTAACTCTTCCCAATTCTGAGTCACCTTCTATCCAAAGGTGTGCTCTATGAATGGCTCCTACCTTAGCTGTAGGTGGTGTTATTTTGTGTTTAATGACCCCCAGAAGTAAGGGTGAGGTAAGAGCCAGTAGTGCCTCTGCTCTGGGTGGGTGGATAAACCTATCCCGTTCTCCAGACAACAACACTGAGGCTAGAGACACAGGTGACTGTGTCACTAGTATGAGACACTGGCAGAAACAGAGCCCAGCACCCTCTGTCTCTGATTATCTCTCCAAGTCCCTTGCACTAACCCTTGGATCATGCCTGAGGGATCAGACTCCGTTAACAGCCTGGCTTATGAGCATTGGCAGGGCATGTGGGTGACCTATATTACAGAAGGGTAGGTAGCAGAGACTGCAACAGATGCCAGCAATAAATTATCAGAAAGTATGCACAGACTTTCATTCCTCCCCCACACTCTCCTTGATGGCAAAGTCCCTTTCCCCTTTCCAATGCTGAATTGCTTTAGCCTTTATCAGAAAAGCAGCAGTGTGAGGGAGGGCATAGAGGACGCTTTAAGGAGATTATCTTCTTTCCTTCCTCATTCCTTATTGCTTTTAGGATTCATGTTTTATGCTGTCACTCCACAATGGAGGGGGACAGGGGTACCCCAGCATTTAGTGACTAAAGCATGTTGTTCTGTGCATCTTCCTTCATCTGCCCTTGGGTGGACAAGTGACAGACAGCAGAGACACATAATTTATGTGGCCTGACTACTGCATCACAAGTGGCTTTAGATGGCAGGGAGACCACACCCATTCTTGGTCCCCCAACAGACCTGTTAGTTGTGCAAATTATCGATCGCAAGAGGTCACATTGTCTCAGTGGCAGCCCCGCATTTGTCATCTCTTTGGAATGCAAAAGCACTCAGAGAAGCTCAGCAGTACTGTAGAAACATCCAGTGTGTCACTGCCCCAGTAAGAGCTGGGGGCTTCATTTGCAGCACTTGCTGATTTATTAACACATGTGTTCAAGATTCATTAGTGTTGTGCTGTCGCAATCGATGGAAAGCACATTTTAAATTCATACAAGAAACGCAGCTGCAGAAGAAATAGTGCCCTCTGACTTGCGGTGATCAATCACAGCTAAGCAAAACACCTCATACAGAAAGCTGTAAAGGGAGTTGAAAAAGTGTAAAACCCACTTGGTCTTGTAAGGGACTCTGCCACATTCCTGGCCTGGTGTAAATAAAAACCTCACCCTTTTCTCTGTGATGTGAAAAGGTCAAAAAGCTTCTGATTTTTGGATTGGCAATGCAGGCACCTCTGAAATGCAAATGTGTTGATGGTATAAAATATTTCCTCCCCAGGGCCCTCCAAGAATGATCAACTTTATCCCCATTTTATGGAGAGGTAAACTGTGATGCAGGTAAAACTGGCTGCTGATTTTGGCTGGATGAAATTTCAGCTGCCTTGCTTTTGATGCTTCATCATTAGTCCACGTCAGTTCCCCATTCGCTCAGGATTTTCAAAGCTGTCAAGTGCAGCATTTGCACTTGGGCTTGTAAATGCTCTCCTGTCCTGCAGAGAGTATTTGTAGGCCTTATCAAAGTTACACAGAATAAAGGAGTTTTGGCCAGGTTTTCCCTAAGTTTCCTGACAGGCCTGTGGCAAAAACAGGAGAGAAGCCAATTTTCTTGATTCCTCATTCCATACCTTAAGCAGAAAACACTATTTGTATCCCAAGCCTCCCTGACCAATGCACAATAATGAGACTGGGAAATTCTGGAGGAGCTGGAAATACCAAGGGGATAAAGCCTCAGCAAATCCTCTGAGAAATACAGAGCATCAGAAGGGAAGATGGGGAGGGTAGCACTGCTGGGAAAGACCCAGATTGCTGTGGAGATGTGGAATTCCTTGGGAAGCTGTGGAAGCAGGTGGAGAGACTGGGATATCCAACCAGGAGTGACAGGAAAGTCCCAGCACAGTGAGAGTGTGGCATATGGAGGAGGCCCAGAGCAGCAGCAGGAGGAGAGCTGAGGGGGCAGTTGACAGGAAGAAATCCAGCCATGTGTGTGCCAGCATCTTCTCTAAGTATTATTGACTGCGACAGACCACGTGCTTGTTTCCTCCCTGCAAAACGGAGGCAGCTGAGAAGGGAAGCGGGTGAGGGAGTGGGAGAGGGGCTCAGAGGAGGGACACGTGAGCTGACTACCCAGTTTCCTCCTCTTTTTATTGCCACAGGGTGATGTTTTTGTTCTTCTCACACTGTTGGCAAAAATTGGTAACCAAGTGAGATATGGAGGGGGGTTCTACATGAAGGTTGAGATAACATTTTCTGATCCAGCCGGGAACAGTTGGCTGTGGGTGGTGGCTTGTCACCAGCCCTGCTAGTTCTAATCTGTATCCCAGTTTTTCTCTTTCTCTCAGCTGTGGAGTGAAGAGCCTTCTCTACAACTTTAATTTCCTGCAGGGGTTAATCCCATGGTCAGTGGTAGCTCAGGCCCTTAATCCTTTTGCTCAGTCCTTTGACAGAAGGCCTGCAGCCACTCCTGCCCGGCAGGTCTGAGGGAGGCACCCTTCTGCTCCCTCTTCCTCCTCTACACCCCACGAGCATCCTCCAGCTCACTGGCATTTAAAATGCTGCTCCCCCCTTCCTGGCAAGCCTACCCTGGGGGTGTGGGTGGGTGGTACAACCAGGAAAAGGTTGCAGGCAGACAAGACAGCTTGGTGCGAGAATCCTGGTTCTCTGGTTCTCATTCCCATCACTGTGGCACCCACAGGTATTTGCTGCACTTCTTGGTTGGACAGTGCTCTGAATTCCAAAGTACTCTCTTTCTTGTTTTGATTTGGGTGCTGTTCAAGAAGGAAGGAAGGGCCCCATTTGTGAAGGATTCTCTGAGGGCTCAGAAATTTTAGCACGGCCCAGTACCTTCCCTGGGTCTCTTATTTAGAGGCGAAGGATGCAGCAGATCTTTAAGAAGGAAGGTGCCAGCCTGTCTGAGATAAGAGATACATTTACATGCACAGAGTAGTAGATGGAGGTGCATCAATTTAGGAGCAAGATAGGAAAATGTAAGTTTTTAATCAATATAAGCTCTGTCCTTGGGAGTGCTAGGCCAGATGTCTGTTGAACAGCATGACCAGACTGCCAAATCAAGGGGCTTCCATATCAATAACAAGAAACCCCTTTTACATAATATAGGGGTCAAGGCACTTCAGCCATAAGCCTTTCTCCTTGTGATTTCTCATTCCAAAAATGAGGTGAGGCTTTGCAAGCCTGAGTGGTCCCTTGCACTCCAAATGCCCCACATCTGCTTGTTTCCCATCATTCATTTCTGCATTAGTCCAAAGACTGACTTTGCCTTTTTTCATAGCCTGCACTTTGAAATACACTGGGCCCTTGAGCTCACTGGCCTTCCTTGTGCTTGACTCTTGCCATTCTTTCTTCTGGTGGAGAAGCCAGTGTGGTGGAGAACTGCTGCCACCAAGGCTGCTCCCCCTTTTCCTCACTCCCCACGTTGACTGTGCTTCCCTGGGTGCCAGGCTCCCAGAATGAGACCACTGGCTGCAAGGGTACTGACTTGTCACTTTGGCAGCTGGAGCAGGAGGAGGGAGAGGATGCAGAAAACACCAGAACAAGGGAAGAACTTCACTAAGGTCTCACGAGGCTGTGCCCTGGGTATGTCCAAAAGGGCAGGGACCATCCATGCCTGCACAGTGGTGGGGCAGAGAGCACAATATGCTGGCAGTAAAAATCCTCTCAGCTCTTATCATAAGGGGATCAGCGACCCAGTGTGCACACAGCTCCTGGCAAACCTCCCCAGGAAAGGCTGATTCTCATCGCTCCCACACGATGCATTTGTGCTGGACTCTGAAGGAGACCTTTTTCTGCCTTAGTGACTTGCAGAGATCTGTCTCGCTTGGTTGCCACTGTGGCACAAGGTTGTTGGTGCTGCCTGTTAGAGCCTGGAGCTGCTCTGCTGCCCCATTGCCCCCCATCACCTTCCCAGAACATCCGAGAGGGGCAACCCTGCAAAGTCCACACAAACAGCATGGGATCTGGGCTGCTATCTTCAACTCCAGGGTGCCTGCAAATCTCTGGGACACAGTTACGCTTTTCACAAGCTGGGAACATTGCCCATAGCTCCACAAGATGTGGTGACAGCTCTCACAACCCAGAGCTCCAGCCAGGATCTTTGGATTCATCTGGCTTAGCACACAGATCACAGCCTCATGCTGCAGAGCTTACTGAGGCTGAGGAAGGTCTGCAAATTTGATGTGACTTTAGCTTTCTACAGGGTTTGCAGCCACAGAAGAGATACATTTATGGCAAAGTTCACATCCCATCAAAATCACTAGATGGGAGTGGTGTGGAGAGCAGGGCCCACCTTCAGCTCCTCTGCCCCACACAGGTACCTCACAGCAAAATCACAGCAGCACCACACAGTGCTGCTTTGGGCAGCACTGACACTAGAGAGTCTCACGAGGAGTAGAAAGGGAGCCCAAGAGATGAGTGCCAAGCCAAGTTGCCTCTAGCAGCTCATCTCCAGACTCAGGGAGAGGTCTTGCTTTTTTATCCCTTGTGTGAGAGCATGGTTCATGAGGAAGGAATCTTCCCAGCCTTCTTGAAGTGAGGAGGAGCATGGTAGCAGAGCATGTCTTCCAAGTAACAGCCTTTTCTTGCAGTCAGTTGAGAAGTCCTGACTTGTGTGACTTTGCTGTAAATTTAAGTCTCAGTCCTTCCTGTGATGGGTGTGGGGCATTGCAGGACATAAATAATAGATAGTCTCTTGTTTCCTCATTCATAAAAGAATAACCAAGAAATTGTCATTTTCATTAAAAGAAGAAAAAATTGCCATGTAATAAAATAGGCTTGCAAAGCCAAGGATTTAAATGTGAGCTTACACTTGCCCAACCTTCCTTCAGCCACTTGCATTGATGCAGCACAGTGCTGCCTTTGCTTACCCAATCAAGTACTGTTTCTTTTTTTCACAGGACCCCATCACCATACTCAGTGCAAAGGACACACGATACTCAAGCTAACAACGAGGATGTTGTAATAAGTAAGGCTATCTTTATACGGTCAGAATTAAATATTAAACCACAGTTTTGCCAGGATACCACAGTCCGTACATTCCTAATTTTGCGGGTGCCCAACACGAGACCCTAGGGGCCATTTTGCAGAACTGCTGAGCACTCACAGCTGTTTCCCAAAATGCTGGCAGCTCAGCCAGCAAACTGGTACAGTCTCGAGGACTCAATAGCACTGAGAACCAAGAGGTCCCAGGCTGTGGCCGTGCACCTGCTGCTCCTTCCCTGTGTGGCTAAAGGGGAAGTCTCTTTTCCCTTCAAAAGCCAGGAAAACAACCACTCTTTCCTCATCAGGAGCATAAATTCTCTATCATCAGCTACAAGGCAACTGTAGCAGCAAACATCTTCAGAACACCACAAGACAATGAATAGTGATGTATTGCCTGCAGGGCTTGCTTGGCAGGCAGTAAGCAAATAAAACAGGAACACATTTTGCAGTACACAAAAAAAATAACAGCCCCCTTCTTCACTCCTTGAGCACCATTTAGGCAGTACCCTGAATGAAGCAGTTCATGAAAATAAAGCATGTGATCCTACCAGTCAGGACTGCAACCCGGTGCAAGTGACATGCTGCCTCCAGTACCAACATTTCCTAACTTTCAGCTGCTTGTTTGTGCAATGTGAATAATGTATTTCACATAATCCAACCCCTCACAAGTGAAACAACTTTTCCTTCCCTCTCTTGAGTCTGGAATTGAACTGGTTTGTAGAAAAAATGTGCATCGTCTTGCTGTTATCATGCCCTCAATCACAGAAAGCTTTTCTGTGAGCTAGCATTTTGATAAAGCCACAGCAGGAATAAGGTGTCTGTGACAAGGTATTTCCCTGCAGCAGGAGGAACATCCCAGAACTCCCACTCCCGCTTCTTTCCACTAAGAACTGGAGTGTGTGTCATGGTGTGGCACGCTGAAGCATTACCCAGCTGGCAGGAGTATCCCAGTATGGTCATTGGAGTTATGGTTTGAGCCACCCAGGACTGGGACAGTTGTCAAGCAGTGTAAGCAGCTGCTTGTAACCAAACATGGCAAATGAAGGAAACGGCCTGCTCTGTCTTTTGAATCAGCAACAGGCAAGGGCTGAAGAGTAACCAAAGAACTACCCAGAAATGCCCTCCTGCAGGCTTGAGCCTCTCACCATCCTGTCCCAGCCTCTGTTGCTCCCTGAATGCTCCTGTCCAGGTATTCTTATGGCCCCATGCTGCTGCTGACCCTGCCAGTCCTAGAGACACAGGTCTGCCTTCATCAGGCTTCTGTGGTGCAGAAGAGCCTAGAAAATCCTTTCTGCATCAGACTTAAAAAAAAGCCAGAGGAAGGGCAGGAAGCTGGAGTAACTCTTGAAGATATCCGAGCTGAGAGTGTACTTTGCTAGCATGTGACATTCACTTTGCTGGAGGAAAGGGTAAAGCTATGATCTGGTATAAAACTTACATAAGAAGGCTTCCCCCCTTTCTCTTTGCAAACAGCCCCTTTGCTCAGGATTTGCCATAATTCCTTCAAGTGGACAAGATGCACTAACAGAGACAGCACTGATGTCTGACAGGGAGACAACTCCCGCAAGCCTTTCGCTCATGTGGAATAATTCCCTTGCAAATGTTGTTTGCCCACAGCAGTCAGAGGAAGATCCACCCTCCCCTGCCCCCCAAGAGACCTGAGCGACAAAGCTCAGAAGAAAAATGTTCTGCAATTCTGGAAAGGCTCCCTTCTCCTCACTGCTAGAAATGTTCCCTGCTTTGGGACAAGCCACTGTGTGCCTTTAAGGGTTCCCCTGTCTTTTAAGGGTTTCCTTCTCTAAACCCTGCAGTAGCAGCTGCTCCAGTCCTTCCCCAAATGAGATCTTAATTTCTCTCTCCGTCCTTGAGTGGCAGGTCAGTATCCTGCTTGCTGCCATTCCCATCAGGGCTGTGCTGGATGTGGCACATTCAGGTTACCTGACAGTCCACGTGGTGGGCCTGGGGCCCAGCTTGGTCATGACCTGTTTGGAGCAACAGCTTCAAATATCCTCTCTCCCCAAACTGGGAGAGTTCCAGGTTAACACATCTTTCTTAATTAGCAGGAGATGCAGGGACACTAATAAACTGGTCAGGCAGAGGGAGGAGGAGGGGGCAGAATGCCCTGTGTGGGACGTATGTGTGCACGTGTCTGTGCATGTGTATGTATGCACACACACACACACAGGCTGATGCTTACATATATACCCCTATCCATAGTGCACTTCACCTCAGCTCAGTCAGGACCTCATTCTCACCCCTTCCTCCCAGTCAGGGCTGGAAAAGAATGTGAAGCTTCTTTGTGCTGTGTTTCACCCACCCCCCTCAGCGCTGTGCCTTCCACCCAAAAGTTCAGAAATCACAGGCTCACCCTGCAGAGATGCTGAAAGCAACTTGGGACTTATTTTTGGCTCTGCTTGTGATTTGGCATCCTTCACTTCATGTCCTGTGGTCATGTCCATGAGCACGCACACCCACACACTTACACACGTACACCCCCTCATCCTAAAGCTGTGTGCTGAGTGCTGAACCTGTTCAATTTTGGTCTGTACTTCTCCATTTTAGGTTGTTCTTACAAAAGCAGCTGAGTCCAAAATGATAGCCAGCAAAGCCATCGCAAGTCAGGCGAGTGGCACCTCTCATGCTGACCCCTCTCAGTGCCCTGAGGAGAGGACAAAAGGCAGGGCTCACCAGGAGCTGCCGGGTCCAGGGTGACCCCAGGACCGAGTTCTCAGCCTCAAAGCCGCACCTGAGCTGCCTGTGGTGCAAGGAAAGGTGCTGGTGCCATTCTCAGCTGGGCGAAGTTGCACTGAAACCGGACTGGAACCAGCACCAACAACCTCTGCAGCAGGTTTGTCGTCCTGCTTTGTGAGGGAAAATCGCTGCCCGTCAGTCTCGCACAACGCAGACTTGTCACTGAGCTGTCTGGCAGACAGTGCTGCCCCTGCCTGACACTCTTCTCCCCGGGGAAGCCGCAGTCTGGGGGGCAGCTCCACTCATCTCGCTTAGCTGGGGATGGGGAAAAAAACGCAAAAGGGAGACGTCTTTACTTACCTCTCTCAGGCTGGAATGGACCCTCCGGTGAGAATGGCAGCTCCTCCAGCTCTCTTAACCTGGTACAATCCCAAAGCAAATCCAGCAGAAAGTGCCTCTGTTTGCAGCTGGACTCTCGGTGGACCCTAGCTGGCAGGAGCCCTCCCTAGCCAGCCGCTTGCCTCGCGTGGAGGGCAGAGGAGCTGCACAGCGAGATGACAGCGTGGGAAAGGGACTGTAATCCTCCGTAAATAATAAACAGGGGGAGAGAGAAAGAGAGAGAGAGGCGGGAGAGGGAGCAACTGTGCGCGGTGAAGTGACAGCTGGGGGTACATCTGCGATGGCAGCGGCACACGCACAGGAACGCGCACAGACAGTGCAGAGGAGTCACCCCGCCAGGCAGGCAGGATCTGCTCCCAAACACCCAGAGGAAGGAGCTCGGGAGGTTTTCATTCCTCTCAATGCATCCTGGAGAAAGGGCAGTTGCTGTCAGTCCCTCTCTCTCCCTCATCCCGCCCTTGCTGCCATCCCTCTCCAGGAGCCGAGGGGCTCGAGGAGGGGTGAGGAGATGCCAGGCAGGAGGAGCTCCCCACAGCCCCTCAGGAGGTAGATTGGTCAGGCACAGGTTACCAGAGAAGGCACCGAGCTGAACAGTTCCTCCCCTCCCTCCATCTCTCCCCTGCTACGGCTGATGACAATGAACTCAGAGAGAAAGGCGTCAGGATTAGAAAGGACGAGCCCTGGCTTTTGTATAGGAGCGAGGCAGGAGGCTGCAGCGAAGGGGAGGCAGCAGGGGAGAACCCAGGGGGCTTGGGAGAAAGACACCTCCTTTCCACCAGTGCTCCAGAGGCGGTGGTGGGGAGGCAGTACATCCAGCGGGGAGAGGTGCCCATGGTGGGCAGCACAACCCTGTGTCTGTTTCCTTAGGGATTCAGGGAAGGCTTGAGGGATGCTATTAGGGGGTAGTTGGGATGAGGGGAATGGGTGAAAGAGAGGAGTGTTTGTATTCACAGTTTGTTCCCCTGAACTTTGTGTGCAGCAGAGAGTGTGCTCAGCCATAGGTCTGCTGCACATGTCAGGTGTGGGAACATCCATGCAGTGACAGAGGCATTCCCTGCCCTCCCTGACATAGCCTGCTGGTACAGGGATGCAGTAAGTGGCCAAATCCAACCCACTACCTCTGTTAGGATTCCCTCTGTGCTTTCCCATGGGCTCCTGTAGCCTTCCCCCCAAAATCAGGCCCCTGTCATGCCTTCCTCCATCTTGATGAGGACGTCAGTAGCTCACATTTGCAGAAATTACTCTTTTGCTGATCTACTTAAATTGCCCCTTATATCAGGTCCAGCATCATAAATAGGCTGATTTGGGCCTTTTGTTCATTTTAATTTGTCTGGAAGGTTGGGTTTCTTAGGTAAAATTTTTAAAGGACTCGAAGTAAAAAATTTCAAGTTACTGACTCGAGAGGGAAAACAGGATTATTTCAGAAACAGGGAATGGAGAATGCAAATGGATGGTACGGGCATGGCTACTCTGCTGTTCCACTACCTTCCATTTGAATCACAGGTTTTATTTAACCATCGGACTGCCTGCCATGAAAACAGGTTGTCAATGGCAAGGTAAATCTTGATAAGCTCTCTGCAGGATGCAATCTTGAGACTCTTTGTTATGCCTTTTTGTTGTGCAGCAGGCCCAAGAATTAAATCTTGGGGAAAGCTCCTTATGAGAACAACATATGGATAATCAAAGAGAGAAGGCAGAGACTGCAGACAGAAAGAGAGGCAAGCAGAGGATGAGCTAATGAAGTAGGCATGCTCAACAGAGGGATGAACAGGTGCAGGGGAAGGCTCTTATCTCCACAGTGAGCAGCAGTGCACAGCTCCAGAGAAGGCCCTGTGCCGCCACAGGTTTGCAGGCAGGGTGGGAAGTGGCTTTGCCTGCCAGTGGGAAGCTGTGCACAGCTTTGGGTACTGTGTCAACACGATGAAGCGATGCCTACCTGTGCAAGGTATTCAGCACCGCTTTGTCCTCCTGTTTTATTGCATTGCTGGGATGCTGCAGTTGCATGGGTTGCTTGCATATGAGTAGGAATAAAACTTGTTAGCCGTGGTCTCTCTGGGGACTCTGCAGCAACCGCTCATCATTTCATGGACCTCAGATCTTCCCGCTGATGCAGCATACCCTTTGCCACCAGAGCAAAAGGCTCATTAACAGTAAGTTATTCTTTGGAACAAGCACTGAGGAGTTTATTCCAGTTTTTCCCCTCTCACTTGAGCTATAGCATCATCCTTAACTCAGACTGAATCACTGCTTTCCTCCTTTCTCCTTGACCTCACCAACAGTGTGAAGATGCCCAGATGACTGTTTGTTACTAGCACTGGGGGGGGTTGATTGTAGCCTGCTTCTCCTTCCATGTCTTACTCAGGTTACCTGAATGCCTGAAAGTTTCTCACAGTTCTTGCCGGTAGCTGCCACTTTCTGTCCCTCCCACTGGCCACCAGTGCAACCCCCCAGGTTTTCTTCTTTGTCATGTTGCAGGCAGCGCTGTCCAGGCTGGGTATGTGCTGCTCATGCCTCCTGGTCAGAAGCAAGGATTTACAGCCAGGGGTTAAGATCTCTCTGAAGAACAGTTTGAGGTCAAATGTTCCCACTGACAAAAACATGAGCCACTGAGTAAGTCTGCATTGCAAGGTTAGTTATGTAGGTATTGACTCCTCTTCGAGTCTCATGTAAAGTATATGTCCTGGGTAATGTTCAGTCCCATTGATGTGATCTGCTGTGATAAGGGGAATGACTCTTTCTTGAGATGGTTTGAAGGGATGAATTTATTTAAAGCAGCATACCAAACGGGGTGCGTGGGCCTCATGGGACTCAGCAGCAGCAGCACCACTTGCCTTCTGTCATGGAGTGCCGGTTTGTCAGCAGGGGCACCAAGCCAAACCATGCCTGCCACAGCCCCCCCTTGAAGCTGGGGAATCTTTGCCCAGGCCAGCCTCGGTCCTGTCCTTCCTCCTTTGTTTGCATTCTTTGTCTTGTCTAGTTTGTGCTCTGCGAGGCTTAGGGCAATGCAGCTCTACAGAATCATTCCTTTCCCCCACAGACAGGCAGTCAGATTCAGTTTACAGCAGGGAGAGCTGGATAAGAAATGTGCCCCTGATACATGAGGTTCGTAAGATGTACCAGCAGTAGGAATGTGACAAGGACACTGGTATAAAAGGCAGAGCTGATGCCGGGTGCCAGGGTCTCTGTACATGCAGCAGGGAAATATCCATTGCATACTCCAGTTTTAATTCATACCCATCTGAATTAGAGCATCAGATCATACTGTTAGCTTAAAAGCACCCACACGGCATGATTCAGATTTAAAGGATCTGTTCCCCCCTTTGAAGCTTCTTCTAATTCAGAGGAAATCTCTAGAAACAGGCAAACTTCATCTGCCTGATATTGGTGGTTGTGAAAAAGGCTCCAAATCTCCCTCCCTGTATTTCTTTTTCTCCCTCACTTGCACTTTATATTCTCTTTCAAGGTCCTGCTCAAAGCTGTAATTCCTCCAGAGCTCTTGCGTTCAACTAGTTGACACACAGCCCAGTTGTTCCCCATCACCATGCCAGGCTATGCACGACTGAACTGGTTATTGTGTGTGCTTGTAGGCAGCCTACCCAGGGACAGGCAGGTTCTCCTGTCAGGGAGACCCTGCACCATTCCTTCTCCTCTGGAGCTATGCCTTACTGCAGGAGCATGATGCTGGGAATAGAAGAGAAATTAAGCCAAGAAATTAGGACACACTTCATTAAGAAACGCACATACACACAGAGTTCTGCTTAGCCCACCGTGCACTAGGCTGGGACCAGGTATCACATCACTATTCATAATCGACACTTTCTATCAAGTGGCATTCATACTTCTGTTCTTTCGTAGTGGCTTAGGAAAAACCTAAATCTCTGTGGTTCCCCCTTGAGACAGGTGGGTTTTCAAATTAATCCCTTTCTCACTGGCCTACTTTATTTCCGATGGATGCTGCGTGGTGCAGGAGTTGAGGCTGGGGCAATCACAAACATCCATCCTGGCCAGGCAAAATCTGAAAAAGACAAAGGCAAAAAAGCTCATGCCATCCTGGGGTGGCATTTGGGGGCTTTTTTTTTTTAATTTGTCTGTAGCTCCATAATGTTTAGTGTGAGGGAAATCTCAGTACAGTCAGTGTCCCCTTTTCCTCTCCCTTGTTAAACCTCTGACTCTCACTTGGCAGTCTGACTCAGCGCTTGTCATTCGCACTTGGAAGCAGGTTGCAATTGTGACTTCCATCCCATCACCCTGGGCGAATATTTGCTCCTCTTTTCCTAACTTGTATTTGTCTTTTGATCCTCACCTCTTTTTGTTTCCCGTAGCAGTGGGTGTGCAAATCAAGCTGGATTTGCTCCAACGCAAGTTTTGGATGGCCATGCAACAGGTAGGAGCATCAGCAATCATGCAGAGCGACAATTTAATGCTCTTCGTCAGCAAGGTCAATGCTATGTTACATCACATATGATGGCATTTTAATGAGGGCTTCTGTGAAGTTCATATTAAAAGATTTATGAAGTAGATTAGTTTGAAGTCACACATTTCTGTAATCCTTTGATGGCACTAATGCCATGTGAGCCGTGAGTCTGTTCTGCAAATGCCGTGGTGGCAGTGTCAGCATCTTGGCCTGGCATTAGCTCTGCTGCATATGACACATTTAATTGTGGAAATATGCTTGCACTCATTCAGCCTTTCAGAAACCTCATGGAAATCTGCAATTTTGGGCACACAGAAAAAAAATATACTGCCTTCTCTTATCATCCTGATAATGATAATGAAACACTACCAGCTTGCCAAAATAAAAATTATTTGCTCCAGGGATAAGCTTTTGGTGTTGTCCTAATATTAGATACTCTCCTGGACTGAGAGAAGTGGAATAAAATTAAAACAACTCCCCTGGTCTGAGGAGCAAGGAAGTGAAACATCTTTCCCTTACCACTCAGGGGCTTCCTCCCTAGGCTTTGCTTTCAGGGAGGTCTACTGGAGGCTTGAGAGTGACAGGACTGTAGCAGCACACAGCAGAAGTGGCTCTCTGCTGTCAGGAGAGGAAACTTTCATCAGATGGGGATGACAGAGAAGAGAGGAGGGCAGGAAGCTGCTCTGTGGAGGCAGGAGCATCCCCACAGGTCACATAAACCTAACCTGAGCTAAAAGGATTTCTGCAAAGCACATGAGCACATCCCAAATCAGCAACAGAGAGCTTCATTTTAAAAAACGTGCTGAGGGCCATACCCAGACAGTTCTCACACAAACAAGCCCTCATGGGTGTTAAGTGAAGCTGGGAAGCCTTATTAAAGCAGGTGAAGGAGGCCTGTGTGCCAAGTGGCTGCGAGCCGTGGCCCTGGTAGGTGCTGGAATGAAAAAAGCCTCCGTGTGGTTTCCCAGGATGTGACCCCCACTCGACAGAGGAATGACTAACAGATTTTGTTTTCTCTCTCTCCTGCTTCACTGATGCCATGCTGCTCTGGGTGTCCACGCTGTGCCTCCCAGCCCAATGACAGTGATGTAAGTAGACAAAAGCTGGGGACAGGGAGGCATCCTGGCGTGCCTCGCCGCAGCTTGGCTTCGTAATTGTGTCATTTGTGTGCCAGCATATTATAGGCACTGTCCCTTGTCTGTAGTCACTGGAGAGGGTCCAAACCTGTCACAGGCTGTGTTTGTCTTCACAGTAATTAAATGTCTTTGGCAAAGCTCAAAGTGCTCTGGGTCACAGAGACCTGACCACCAGCAGGAGGATGCTCTGAGGTAGGCTGGTCTCTGAGGAGGGAGCTGTGCCCATGAAGCAGCAGATGTGGTCTCAGAGCAACCAGGGAGCACAGGCCCCATTCTGCCCCCATCTCAGGGGCTCCCTGCAAGCTGCCAGTGCTCTCAAACCGGGATCCTCACTGGTGCTGCTGCTGTATGGCCAGCCCAGCACCAGGCACTGCTGGAACTTCTCCAGGTCTTGTGGCAGTGGCAGTGCAGTGGCAGTGAGACTCAGTCCTCACACTGCTGAGGAAGGTGTGTGAGACACAGACCCTTCTTGTGGAAAACCACTGTGGTTCACCCGAATTTCTGTTCTGATATCCAAACCCTGGGCTCTGTATTTGTTATCCCCCAAGCCCATAACTGTGGTTTGTTGTGACCGTGTTTCTCTGCTGACGAAAGGAAGGAACCTGCCAGGGTGAAGTATAAGGCCACCTCCAAAAATACATCCAGGGAAATTAAACAACCATGTGCTGTTTTGTGATGAGGCAGGGGTGAGACGGTGCTTGCCACTGTGGGTAAGGAAATTTTTAAAGCCATCATCCCTAGAGGCTCAAAAAGCCAGCTTTTTGAGGATTCAGAGTGTGAACATGTGATATTGCAAAGCCGTGGGACTTGAAACAAACTCAGGCATCTCCAAACCACCTCTGAAGTTGAACAGAGGGACAGAAAACTGGTTTTGTTTTGCAAAACTCCAGAGGAGAAACAAATTCTAACTGAAAGTTACAGTCTTGTTGTGGTCTGGAATGGCCGATTTACCTCTTGTTACTGAGAATCACCCAGAAATGGGGTTGGATTTTATGTCTAAGGGTTTTGAGAAAATAGTGGGTATCTGGCTGAGAGCAGACAAGCTATGTGCTATGGCAGTGTCCTTCCCTGACCCCAGAAAACCTCTGGCAGGAAGGGGACTCCACGCACAGAAATGGCAACACTGTGTCAGCTTTCTTCCCTCTGCCACTGGAGAAAATAGAATTAAAAAATAACAAGAAGAGACAGACACATGCAGCTACAACAAACTCTGAACAATTATGAAATCAATAAGCACCTGAAGGGCTTTGTTACTCACCACTTAACCCCTCGTGTCCCCACCCAGTTCAGTATTGTGAAACACATGTCAGGTCCAGTATGCAGAAATTCTAAATGAAAGAAATGGATGGTGCCTTGGGCTACATGAGCACCATTCACATCCTGTTTTATCATTAGCTGTCTGGAGAATAAAGAAACCAACAGCAACAACAACAAAAAAATCCCTGCCTGAGAAGAACCCTGATCTAAAATACCGTGCTATGTTCTTAGTCCAGATACTAACAGATGCTGAAATGCATGTTGGTTTCTCCCTGGTGCACAGTAACCTTTGCTTTCACCCTTTCTTTGCAAGTGGCACCTCTGCTTGGAGAGCACAGGTCCTGCTGGAAACATGTCAGGGAGGCAGGTGCAGGGTCTGAGCCCTCAGGAAAGGGGATGTTGCTGGCAGAGGTGGGGAGTTTGAGTAGCTGACCTGGAGGGTGGTACCTGTGTGTGCTGTCAAGCTTGTCCTGGTGGAAATGCCAGCCGAATTGCAGAGCTTTTTGGGATACTGTTATGGAAACCTTGAGCTCAGCAGTCCCAAGGGGGAGACAGTAAGATGAGCTCATGCCATGTGTTGAGGGATACATTAGAGCAGGTAGCTCCGGGTGCAGCTGCAGGTTGAGCTCTGGGAGCCCCAGGCAAGAGGCCGTGAACTGGCACTGACCCTTGCACAGCAAAGGGCACCACGGGGACATGTGGGACAGCCAGGTGTCCGGCCACCTGGAGACACAGCAGGAGCAGATGTCTCATCAGGACAACCCCAGACGATCACACGCACAGACTGTGAGGGTATAAAAGCCCAGCTTCCTTTGTTCATGGCCCCTCCTCAGAGGCACCAGCTTGAGCTCTTTCTGTGTTGCTGCGCCATGAATAAATTGCTTTAAGGTTCTGGATGTCTGAGACTCTGCTATGGGAAACCTGGAGTTGAACCAGTAAGGAAAACTTGTCTGGCTGTGTGAGTGGGGTGTGTGGGGAGTCAGGCAGGGACCTGCAGGGTCACTGGAGCCGCTGCTGCGAAGGGGCCTCAGTTGCAGCAGTGAAAACCTCTGGTGGTGGAGGCGTGACTGGCAGAGTGGCTTCTGCAAGGTCAGACTGGGAAGTTTCCTTAACACCATGGTTAATTCTCTGCTTTTCCTTTCCAGTGCAGTGCCTTGGACGGTGCCTGCCCACTCAGCTGTCAGGATGACGTAAGTAGGCTTGGTTTCTTCTCTGTACCTGTGATGGGTGTGATTGACCACCCGCTCAGTGGAGATCTCTGTCTCCCCAAAAAAGGTATTGCCTGTTGTCTCCTCACGAGAGATTGCACAGCTGGGGCAGGACCTCATACTAATGAGACAAATCAGCAGTTTAGGTCTTCCCCCCAGCTGGGCCAGGACAGAGACATTGGGATTCCAGTCAGTGACTCTAAGGAAAGTCCATCTCCTTTAAGCTTGTCTCCCTGACATCCCAGATCTTCCCAAAAAAAGTGGCTGTCAGCATGACATGCATGCTGGACACCTCTCTGTGTCTATGCTACTGCTTCAGCCTTGGTCTTAGGAATATTTGGGACAGGAGCTCCTCTGCCCTGAACAGTGAGATCACCAGAGATTTTTTGTTGTATGTTCATGCAGGATTTTCTCTGCTTCCTAGTTTTCCCCTGCAAGACCTAAGGGTTTTCATCTAAGCTCTGTGCCTCCATTTCCTGCTTTGCAAAATAAAAATAAGATCAACACTGATACTCAGTGGTGGGGAGAGGTTCATAAGTGGTTATAAAACTCTGAAATCTGGAGATGGAAAGCACTAGATGCCATATTATTAAAGACAAGGGCACTCCAAATATTCTGCCTCTTCCTGAAGGATGCCTTGCCTTAAGTGTGGCTCACAGCCTGCTAGGCCTGCACAGATCCCTGCCAAGAGACAATCTCTATCACAGCTCATGAACTCAATACCTCAAAATGGAGGCAGAGAGGGAGAAGAATTGTGTAAAACTCGTGGTAGCCAAGCTGTGGGGCTTGGCATGGAAATGCCGAGGCTGTTGCTATCATCACAAACCCACACTGCTCCATCCTGAACACAAACAGGGAAAAAGCCATCTTTAATATTTCTTCTCTTTCATCTCTGCAGATTCTGAACTGCTTCCTCATTGACAACAACGGCTTTATACTTGTTTCCAAAATACCTGAAGAGGTAAGAGAGCACAAGAGAAGGAGGAGAGTGGGGTTTGCTTGTTCCTAAATAACCCACCAGAGCTGGTTAAAACAAATGAAGTTCAATTGTGTAATAAGGGTGGCTGTGGTGTAATGAAATTCAGCTGCACAGTGAGGGGGAAGGCTCCCAGCAGAGTGACAGCACATCCTAGGTGAGGAAGGAGTTTGCAGTGATAAGGAAAGAACTAGTCAAAATATCATTTGATCAGAAGAAAGGAAATTAGATTCCTTTCCCTTGGCACAGATGCTATTGAAAGATGATCTGAGACAGTCCCAGAAGGCAGGCATGGGATGGGAAGGGAAGGGAAGGGAAGGGAAGGGAAGGGAAGGGAAGGGAA
>VZTJ01005131.1:1049914-1117864 GCA_013397795.1 Orthonyx spaldingii | reverse complement strand
AACAGCACTGCTTCTGAAGTCAAAGTAGGTGTTCTTCAGGAAAGGAAGCTGAGGGGATATAAGAGCAAAATGCTGAGGGCAAAAAATGGAGACAAAATAATTTAAGCAAATTTGAAACAGGAAGACACCTAAAGAATTGGAGGATTTACTGGACTTGCGGAGGTGAAGGAGCGAGGGAAAAGGCTCAGAATAGAAATAAAAATAAGGTGTGTGGTTCCACAGCCATTTCTAGGGAGTTAAAGGGGTGCAAGTTTAATGTGACATACTGTGCAGCTGGGTAAAGTCAACACTACCAGCCACTGCATGGTTGAGCTACACTTTTCTGTTCTCTGATAAATTCACCACAGAGCTACTTCTTTCAAAATAATTATATCCCATAGTTCTGGACATCAGAAAGTGATATGTGGGAACAGTCTCATGAACTGCAAAGCTATAAGTCAATAGTAAGAGTGGGCTTAGAGAAGAAATGGGAATTGAAGGGGTTTTGTTGCTGACAGAATTGTGGAGTTTCATTAAAATTGCCATTGTACTGGAGTTAACAAATGGAGTTTGGGTATTTCCAAAAAGCAGTAGATCCAATCCCAGAAATTACTTTCTTGAAGATGTGACAAACAGCTTGAAATGGAAATTAAGGTAACAGAACTCCTGGTGGATCTGACTGGCACAAGCAGCACAGCTTCCAGAAGGAAGAAAACTTATCAACTGTAGTTCTTTGAAAGTGTGACAAAATCTGGAGATAAGGGAGACCAGATAACCTACTGAATTTCAGTTCTCTCCAGCCTTGAACAGAGTCCCTTACAAGAGGCTGGTGAAACAGTGAAGTAGTGACATTGATCTCAAAGTAGCTGGGACAGAAAAGAATGAAGAGAACTTTTTAGATGGACATTTAGATGAAGAATGTGAGCTATATGAGTCCCATGGTTTCCCACCTGGACTTGGGTTGGTTAGCATGTTCAGAATGGGCTGGCAAAAAAAAGAGGTGCATTCTGCAGGCACTGCACAGTGAGTTCAGAGAGGCCAAGATGAGAACTCTTGAGAGTCACAGAGCAAAACCAATCAGCAATATGGTGGCACCAGGGCGGATACAGACAGATACCAAGGGGAGCTTATTGCAAGGGATAACCAACCTCTTTTCTGTAGGAAAGTGACCTACCCAGCACACTGAATAGTCCAATAGAAGTGTCCTTTCAATGATGTGGTGTGCCAAAAAACAAAAAAGCAAATAGAACTTGAAAAATCAGGGAGGGAAATGCTGTAGGTACCATGTCTCCTGTGTGTCCTCAGCACTGCCCTCCTGGGTTCTGCCTCTGTATTTTTTCCTGCATCTCATGGAAAATGGCTTTTTCCAAAGCTCATCTCTGAAAGATCTGACTAGCAGAAACATGGCATTATAGTGGATTTGAGTAAATTATAAATATTATCTACATGCCTCCAAGATCAGGCATTTTGGCAAGCACCAGAGCTGTCCTCCTCCAGCTTTTACCTTTCCTGACCTCAGAGAGTTCACCACTGCTTTTTTTTCTGCTTTCTTTATCTTGTTCCGGTTACTGTTTTTATTTCCTGGTGGCACCATGAGTGTCCACACCATTAAACCCTACAGGGAATTCAAGACAGCAGCACTAAATCAAAATACCCTGGATTTCATAGCTTTGCCACCTGGATGTTGCTGCATGGGATCTCTTTCTGCTATGTGGCCTTCCCTGCCCCATCCTCTAGTCTTGCCTCAAGGCATCCTATAACATAATGCCAAAAAAAAATCCCATACCTGGATTTTTCTGAGTGTTTTGACTTTTCTGCCTGCCAGAGCTGCCTGCTGCCTGCACCTCCTTCCCTGGGTGACCACACTGGAAATCAGAGCAGCTTCCCACAGGAACGGGGTGAGGACAGCGTGGCTCAGGGTTTGCTCTCCTCTGCCCTTGGGATGGGGGATCAGGATGGGGGATTGGCTTTAATAACCTCTGTATGAGGGCAGCAGGAAGCTTACTGGCAGTCGGAAACCACCATGGAAAAGGGACTCAGGATTTTAATTAGTGACAAGTTGGAAGCTCCCTGCAGGATTACTGGGGGAAGAACGAGTAATCTCTTAATTCGAGCTAATCTCCCCATCCAGTCTCATCCCAGAGGGAGCAAAGAGTTAAAACACAGAGTCAGGAGAGGGGAGTGAGTGAGGACCAGGTGCTCTTGGGCTGGGGAGGAAGGGAAAATAAGTGGCAGAGTCAGGCTGTGCTGCAGGGAGGGCTGCTCTGGTTTTCTGCCATGTTTGCAGCTGTGGCCCCACAACCACCCCTGAGTTTTTAGCTGCCTCTCGCTGCCAGTCATAGGCACAGCTGTGGATCACTGGTCTTGAGCTCCCTCCGCCTGCTGTATCCAGATGTTCCCTGGCTCACTAAACCTCTTTTTCTAGGATTGCTGCCTTCTGCCTGAGGCATTTTGCAGAGTATGTCTGCAAGCTCTGCCCAGGCGGGACTCCAGGGGCAGGGTGTGGACAGGAAGCTAAAAGGCCAAGATGCCACCAGAGCTCAGAGCTTGTGGAGAAGCAAGGGCTGGCTCTGTTTGAGCCACGCAACAAGGAGGCTGCCTGCCTGCCCAAAGCCTGGGCAATTCGGCAGATCCTGTTTGTCTACAGCTTCTGAGTGTACAAAAAGTGTAAATTGCTCAATAAGCCAGCAAAGCATGGATGCACGTATGTCTGTGAGCAGTGATGTAGCTTTTGAGTCATGTGTGTGCATCTCTTCCCTGTGCATAGCCTGCATGTGTGCTTGTACGCTCAGCTGCAGGGGCAGTGACACAGCGTGTGTCACGCAGGCTGTCAGAGCAATGCTTCGTGCTGTGAACCTCTGAAATGGGCAGGGCCTGTGGAAATGTGCCCAGAGATGTGAGTTAGGAGAAGCACAGCAGAGGGATGCCTAGGAGAGCAGCAGTCACTGGAGGAAGCAGGATGTAATGAGAGCTGCTTTACAAAATGTTGCTCCGGAGAACCGAAGCAGAACCGCTTCGGTTTCTGCTAAGTGATGTTTTTCTGTGTTACTGCCTGTACAGGGTACCTAAAACAGCACCAAGCTTTGAATGTCTGGTTTGGTCTTAGAGGCCTCCATACCTTCACTTTGCTGATACCTCTCTGAACACACTCCCTAGGCAATACTCTCACTTGCACTAATAACTCCTCATTCATGTACCTATACAAATGATGTCCTGCATGGAGAAATTTGGTCAGACATCAGCATCTCTTGGCAGCATGGGCCTCATTTACAGCCTCGCAGTGGCCCCCACTGTCTGCAGCTTGCACTGTGTTAAATCCCACTGCTCTGGCTCCTGCTGGGTATGCAGACTGGTATTAAATGGAAACAGCTGGCCTCTTCACCACCCTAATCAGATTGAAAGAGCGAGGGAGGTGAAAAAAGTTAGTGCTTGCTCAGGCACATTTGACTGTCTGAGACGATTACAGCCTAAATGCTTGAAGGGGAGTTGATGTTATGTATCAATTTATACAGTGAAATTACTTCTAAAGCCTTTTGGGCAGAGGCTCCTACCATGTAACACTACTGTTAGATGATTACCGTGGGATCTTAGGTAAATCTGCCTAAGGGTTCGGACTTTTTTTGAGAAAATGTCCCACTCAAATAAATGAAGTCATCTGTCTCCTGCTAATACATGCTAAATGACTGCTAGCCTATCAATGGAAAAGCAAAACATCCCAGACTGTATGAAGGCTTCCATAACACATGGGAGCTATTTACTCTGTCAGGACCTACAAGCCAGGAAAACAGACAGAGGACAGCTCATATCTGCACTTTTATTATTTACAAACATTTCATTTACTTGCCTGCGAACAAAGGAGTAGACTTGACAGGTTTGAAGCATTTTTGCAATAGATTTGTCATGGTTTAGTAATCAGGAAGGGCAGAATTGTTTGTTTGAGGAAGCCTTTAAAGCAGCAGTTACCAGATTTGAGATTGGGTCTGTATTTGAGGTTATTGACTCCAAGGCGTACATGGGACCAGAGAGCAACAAGCTCCACCTTTACTTCAGGCATGCAAGCAGGACTGGGGTGTTGTTGCCCCCCCAAATGCAACTTGGTTCTAGCTATGCCAGTGCACAGTATGTAAGCTACAGGGATGGATGGGTTCCTGTTGTGTAGTTTGGGTTACTGCCTGCTCAGAACTTGCACAGCAGTGAGTTGTAAAATGCATTTGCTGCCCAAGTAAATCTGTACATCACACTCATGCATGGTGGGCCAGTTCACCTAGGGCAGCAGGAGAGCAGAGGTTTCCAAAACCACTGTGGCCATGGGGTAGCAGAGAGGCTCAAATGGAAGTCTCAGGCATTCAGATCCAGAGAACATGGAATCCCAAAAACCCACAGGAGAGTCCAGTCTTCCAGAGATTCAACATGCCTGGGTCTCTGCAGCTTGAAAGTCTGCCTTTTACTGTCACAAGCTGCAGGAACTTACGTGGGCTAAATAATTTCCAAGCGTGGTAGGAATGGTGCAGGATGCCCAGCTGGTGATGGGGGAAGTCCTCCCTCAAGCTTTCCAGCCAGCCAAAGGACAAAGCTCAGCATTGCCTCCTTACAAAACCCCTTGTTGTGTACAGCAGGCCTCCAGATAACTAGATTGGCTGGAGCCATCGAGCGTTTGGAAAATTTACAGTTTATTCTGTTTTTCCCTTTCCTTGCTTGCAGACTGGAAAATTTTTTGGTGCAGTGGATGGCTCAGTGATGACCCAGCTGCTAAACATGGGCATGTTCAGGCGGTAAGTGGGGGATCTCCACGCTCTACTTCTTGTTCTTCGCTGGTGTGTGGGTCAGAGCATACTGGTCCCTCTAAGAAGTACTTGAGCAGGGGAAAATGCACATGCTGATGATGCATGTGACTCTCTGATTTAGACACGAGAGCTCCTTTAGCTACCTGCCCCCTCTGCTGACTCGCTCAGCCATTGTCACCACACACACTGTTTCTCCTCATCTCTTGCTCTTCTGCCTGCTGCAAAACACAGAGAGAGACAGAAATTTGCAATCTTTGTGTGGCCAGAGAGCAGCTGCTTCTCTGTCTTTTCCAGGGCAAGATGTTACGGGAAACATTTCTTGGCATTTTAGGTACAGAAGTGCTTCAATTCCTCCTGCCACTCGGAAGGCCTTTCTGTGGAGTGGTTGTCTGAGAGCCCCACAGGTGCAGCATTGCAGCTGGCTGACCACATCTCTCTCTCTTAAAAATATCTCTGTTTATCTCACTCCACACCCCCAGCCGATGTCAAAAGAGAGTTCAGAGTTTCAGTGGCTTGAAAACGGGAGCTAGGGGGACCTGAGGTAGTTACAATTATAATTCCTCTGCTTCATAGCCTGCTTTACTCACTGTCTGAAATTAGGGACATATTTCCTCCTGTACTGACCCAGTTACATTAATCCAGAGCCTGTATTTCTTGCTCTACAAGATCCAGCATTGGCCAAACAGCAAAGACACGTGTAAGCAGCTCACTGCTTTAGTTAATGCAGGAAACGCTTCATATATGACATTTTTGAGAAAAAGCTGACATGTCTGTCCCGTGGGTGGATGCATTGCTTGCTTTTGACTGCTTGCTTGTTTTGTTTTTCTTGCAGAGTGACCATGTATGATTACCAAGCAATGTGCAAGGTGCCCTACCACCACCACAGTGGCGCCCGGCCCCTGCTCAGCGTACGTATCTGTCACCAGGCAGCCCTCCCTGGGCTGGGCTTTCTCCTGCAGGGCATCTCCAACATCCCCCAAAAGACTTCAGGAGATGTTTGCTTTCAAGTGATGGGAATGTCCAAACTCAGCTCAGGCAGATTCCTGAAGCAGTGGTGGCCACTGACAGTGGTTTCCTGGGTGGCTCTCTGTTGCCATATAGGATCTCATTGAAAATTGGAAAGACCAGGGAAAGGACATGAGCTAGACCATGGCAGGCTTCTCCTAAAAGCCAAGGAATCTGCTGGCAGTTGAAATGAACAGGAATGCTTTTACAGGGCATGGTTTTACTCAGCAGCTCAAGAAAGAGAGTTGCACTGTCAGGGAACAGAGCGTCTGGGGAAAGCTGGCAGTCATTCGGAGAAGGATGAGTGAGCTTGGAGCAACAGAGAGAGAGTGAGAATGCTGGTAGCCCAGGAAACAAACTAAGAGAGTGAAGGGTTTTACCAGTACCCAAATGCAACCTCTCTTTAGGCTGATACAAACTCATAATCTAATCCCACTCCACTTCCTAACCTTGCCTCAAACAGGCCGAACAAAGTAACTACTCAACACTTAGTCCACTTCAAACTACTTGACACAACCCTAAACAGGACTGTGTTCATTATTGTTATGATCTTTGATACTAGAAGGAGTGCTGGAAGTACTCCTTACAGCATGACATCATAATTTTTTTCCAGTAAAAGAATTTTCAACAAAATACTACCTTTTAACAACATTCTTAACAATACCACTTTTAACAATGTCTGTTTTGCAATGGCTATACTTAAGCTGGCTAGAAAACATACGGTGATTGTAGTGAAAATATTTGCTTGATTATATCCTCCAATTCTGATCACTGAAAGAAATGTCACAAATTATGAGCTGCCACAAATGAGGTGAATTGGGAAGAGAATAAAAAGATGAGCATTCAACCTCCATGTCTCATCTTCCCCTCTTAGCAAAACCCTTGAAAAGGAAGAAATTAAGAAAAGTCAGTTTTTCATATAGACGTAAATTCAGTCAAATGCTCAACCATCTCTACATTTTACTATTTGCTGACTTATCTTGGCTGAAGATAAGTCAGCAGTAATGGAACATTTTCCTGTGTCCTGTGACTACTGCATCTGTTTTGGGTTTGAGGACATGGGCATGATTATGAGAGGGGGAGATGAAAATTAGATGTGGTTACCAGGAGGAAAAGAAGCAGCAGTATCCTCTGCAGATGAATTGTCCCTAGGATAATGCTGGATTTCCAATTTGTAGCTGAAAAGCAAGAAGATGGTAGAAGTCATGCCATCTTGAGGAAAAGCTGGATGAAAGCACAGTTAAGCATAATCAATCAATGGCAGATAACACTAAATCCTGGGCAATGCTGTCACTTGTCCCAGAAACACCACTTGCTCTCAGAACACAAAAGCATCCTAAACTGGTGGTGTCCCATTTAGCTGTGTTTCTCTCCTGCTCTGAGCTCTGAAGGTCATCCACACTGGAGAGAAATCATCAAGCAATTACATCTTCAAAGTCCTTCATACATTCCTGATAAACTCCCTGACCCTGATGGGGAGGGAGTGAGGAGATATTATTAGTAGTAAGGCAGCCCTGCTGGCTTTTGATGTATTTTGAACATTTTCCAGTGATGCCCAGACCTTGAATTTCCAGCCTGTCTTCAAGAGCTCTGATCAGTGGAGGGGCTTGGTCTAAAACATGGGGTCCTGCATAACAGTTATAAATTCTCTGACCAGGTCCTTATGGTATTTCTCATTTCTTCTTTTGTTCTCCAGCCAATTTATGCCTTTGTAGCTGCAGTGAAGTGGCTGATAAGTGATTTCCTCATGTGAGTACGAAAAGATGGGGGTGTTTGGGAGGCTCAGACCAAGAGGGGCAAGAGCTGGAAAAGCTGCAAGCGGAAGCCCCCGTGTAGGGCATTGCTGTCAGCCTTCTCCTGACATTCAGCTCTGCACCGTGCTCGTGGGAGACACAAAGCTATTACTATTCCCATTTTGAGAGGCAGGGACCCACAGTGGGTCTGGGATTTACCTGAAGTCACTCAGTACAAAGTGCCTGAGTCAGAAATAGGACTCGGGTCTCCTGGGGCTCTGTGCAGCTCCTTGATGCTGAGTCCTCTTGCCTGTCTCCTTTGCCCATGATGAGCAAATGCACATCTTCCTGTCACGGGGAGGGGGAGAAGGCTGAAGGAAGGAAGCCAAGCAGCTCAGGTCTGAGTGCCAGGCAAGGGGGGAGAGAGGGGAGGCTCCCCTCTGGGTTTGGGTTCACCTCAGACTTCTGGGGTGAATCAGAGTTCAAGCTCAAATTAGGATGCAAGTGCCACTGCTCAGCTTGCTGGGTGTGCAAAAGGGGGAATGTGGAAAAGATCCAGCTCTGAGGCTTTAGCCTATTGGTACAGAATACTTCAATGTAGTTACCTTCAAGTAGCCAGAGTATGGGCTTCTGATGGCCATCATACCTGCTCCTCAGGTGGGTCCTACTGTGGCTGAATCCCCTCCCAGCCTCAGGGGCTGCCATACTCATTTCTTCCTTCACTGGCAAACCCCTTGCACAGGATATATTTCACGAAAAAACCCATTCAGATCTTCCACAGTACAGATCCCACGACAGAGAGCTACATCCTAGCATGTGGAGAGAGAAAAAAAAATTAAAATTTTTTAAAAATCAGACTTGCATTGCCAGAAATTTGTAGTAAACATTTTAGAACTGATACTCACTGGGCGACAGGGCCATCTCCCTGACACCTGCATCCTTCCAGGCTGGTGAAAAAGCATCCTCTGTTCTTGCTCTTTTGACAGCTTCCTTTTGGAGTTTAACATGAGTAGCTTCTGGCACTCAGACAACTTGGCAGATGGTGAGTACACAAGAGTCCAGCCACCCCATAGCACGTGAGTGTTGCAGCCACTGGTGGTAGAAGAAACTGTACGGGGAAGCCTGGCCTTGTGCAAGGAGCCTGCCATCTGCCCCACACCGCTTCCTCCACGGACACTGGAATGCAGCTTCCAGACCCCACCACATCTGCCCCCATTTTCACCCCAATTTCTGGCTGCCACAGCACCAGGGTGGTCAGGGTGAGGTGTGTGCTGCTCGGAGCACACTGCTTGCTTTGCTCAGGGTAGTTTGCTGAGGAGGGGGAGACACTTCTTCCTGAGGACCCCTACACTATGTGCAGTGGGAAGAGAGAGGCCATGAGCTGCAAAGAACTTCTGTTGGGAAACCTCCCTTCCAGTCTGCTACAGGACAGGACAGAGTAGGAGTGGAGCAGAGCCTAGCAGGGGTCCCAGGAAAGTAGACAGAAACCTCAGAGTTCAGTAACACGTGGAGGGTCTTCATTTACCCACTGGACCCGCTCTGGAAGAGAGAAGATCATGCCAGATGGTATTGCACAGCAAAGTTCAGCAGAGGGATGTGTCTGGTTTGAAATCCAGTGCCATGTCCTGCAGCTGAAGTGCTGCCTGCTGAAAACATCCCAGGAATCTCTGCAATCCCATCCCAGCCCCTGCAAGCAGGGGGGATGTTAATGTCTCTGAGGAGACTCAGAAGGGAAGATGAGGTATGCTCTGTGCAGCCATGTAGGGGCTGTTATGACAGTCTTGCTAATTGTTGATCACTGATGGTGCCTTTAGAGGAGGCAGTGTTACCTTCCATGCCAGCTGTGGGGCTGGGTCTTCTGCACTGAACTCCCCTGGTATAATGGGGAAACGGTCATTTTCTGAAAGCAAAATTCCCCTCTAGAGGAGGAGGTCTGTGGATACTGTTTAGGTCCCATTCTCCTCCTCCAAAGAGATGGCAGTAGAAGCTGCAGCTGTCCCCTGAGCAGCCCTGGCTGCTGTGTAACACACATCAGGATAACAGGATTGGCCCCATGCAGAAATTGGTGAGGAGGAGTCAGATGAGCAGGTGCAGTACTCATGGCAGAGCAGGAGAGACTCATTCTGGAGAACAGGCCAACCTGGCATTCCTGCTGTGGATGCTCCATGGCTGCAGTCTGATTTAGCCTTTGCTTGAGGAGATGGGAGCAAAAAGGGAGGGGGATTGTCACTGCTGTCCTGCTCATCACCATTTCCTTTTGTGCTTCCTTCATCTCTTTCCTACATCACCTCCATGACTGCTGTGTGCAAATTCATGTCATGTCACTGCCATCTTGTGAAACTGTCGCATGGCTCTATCATCACTGTGTGTCTGTGTGTCACGGGACTTCTCCAGCCAAGGCTGTCTTCCATCACTGTAAGTAGAACCACGTAATAGTGGAAAAAAAGAGAATTAACTAGAAATTCCTAGGCTAGGAAAGACTTTTTTTCCACCTTTTGTACAGTGGGGAACTTGCAGAAAGGCGTGACAGGGCCAAGGCAGTGCCTAGCTCTGTTTCCCTGGTCTGCAAAGAAGAGATGCTGTTGCTCATTTAGCTGGCTGAGCTGGTGATTGAAGGTCTGTCACTGAGAAGTTGATAAAAGAAGGAACACACAAGCCTCCTGAGGAACTGCAGTCACAGACAGCACCATCACTTATTACTATGGCCTGTGGCCCATGTTCCATGGCGTGTCCTTCACTTTGGTTCCCAGCTGGCCTATTCTTTTCGGCTGTTATTTCCAAACCAAAGACCAACCCGTGCCTTCTTGCAGGGTCTTGTAGACTTCAATAATTACGAAGTAACTTAAGTCTTCTTTTCCACACCCCATGGCTTAGCTCCTTCTGATAAATCCCAGCCCAGCTCTGGGATAATGCAGAAGGACTTTCAAGTGGTTCAACTGATAAGTATATGCTGTAGCTCATAAATCCGCTCCTACAGGCAAGTTAGAAATTCCTCCAAGACGGAGTCCAGACTGTGGCTGTGTTTGTATCTCCCCGCTTCCATATCTAGCTTGTATTTGCCAATTTGCTCTCTGCCCAGCAAGACATATGTGTGAGACAGAGATGGAGAAATAGAGACAGTTGGAATGTGCCTTACTGTGGAGAAGAGGAAGAGCAAGAGAGGGTGTCTGCAGATGAAAAAAATGAGTGTCCATGTGTGTGGGGGAGTAGCAAGGTGGAAGAATACTATTGGGGCTGGAAGAAATGGATTGCACATGTTGTTAAGAAGGGGCTATAGATTTTTGCCAGAGACGTTAACATTTTCTTGACTGCACGCCAAGGCTGGTGTATGCGAAAAATATGAAGCGAAGGAGACATTTTGTGAGAGAGAAATTGAGCACACACATTTTTTCCGGGTTATGTGCAGAGGAATTAACGACCAGGGATCTAATGCTCTCCCTTGCCTGACTGTGTACCTCTGGCTCTGCAGCACTGAGCCTATTTCTGCTTCCCAAGTTCTCTTGTTTTCTGGGAAGGTGAGACTTGCTGTTGGAATATGGGCGTGATGTATTCAGACCGCTCTCATCATACAAATCTGCTTTTCAGAGGTAGTGAGAAGACATGTTTGCTGCCACAGATTTTTCACTGCTCTCAGCATCTCAATTTCTCTCTCTGTTTATAAGGGCTTCTTTTATGGACATCACCACAGGTTTGAATGCTTTTAATTAAGCCAAAGATACTTCCAGCCAAGGCATGCAGCCTAGAAAGAACTATTTCTAGAATTCTGTAGATCATAAAAGTTCCCTTTTTTACTGCATGGTAATGTACACAGAAGATACTTTACAAGATAATTGGTTAAATTCTATGTTTTATGTTGGTAACCAAGTGGCAGATTTTGTCACATGTCCCAGAGTAAATCCACTGACTCGGGTGCATGATTTATGCTGGTGGGAAAGAGTTCACAATCTGGGCTCTATAGTTCATAACGAGGCACAGCAACTGCCTTTGCTGCTCAGAAGGATTGGTTGCCAAATGTCTGACAAAGTCTTTCTGGAAGTGCAGATGGTAGCAACGACAGCCTGGAATTAACTCACTCTTTGTTATAAAGTTTGCAATTTGTTATCAGCTCCTCTGGCTGTTTACTAATCCCTGACCAGCAGACTCTCAGGGTGCTGATAACATTTTGATGTCCAGCATGTGCATGCAGAGGCTCAGCCTGAGCCTTTTGCTGATGATGTACATGCTGCTGGGCTTCTCTGAACTTCTCAATACTGCTGCAGCTGCATTGCTTCCCAGCAAATTAAGTGGCAGTAGGCTTAAGCGTAATCTCTGTCATAGGTCTCGTTTCTGTGCAGGAGTTAGGAGATTTTAAAGCGGCTTCTTTTCATTCAGATTATGCCAAAAAAAAGAGTTAAGGTCTGTGCAGGGCACTTGTGCCAGTTAAAAAATACACCTTGGTGCTGGCCGTGTTTATCCTGGGTGTGGTTCATGCAGTCTGTTTAATTGACTTCCTCCTCAAGGGGCCTGGTTCTCCAAGCCCACCATGACAGCCCTCATTCAACACTGGCTGAGGCTGAGAGGCCTCAGATCAACTTTCAGTCCACATTTTCTAAGCTCATGGTCTCATTCAGCCCTCCCTGCACCCCGTCCTTCACACCCGTGTATTTTATATTACTTTAACTCCATCTGCTTTGATGATGTTATAACACAAAGCTAGTAAAGGATATGATAACAGGAGCTAGTAAAGGATTCTTTAGTCATTCTTTAGTCATTCTAGTCATTCTTTACCAGGAACAGGGGAAAAACGAGGTCCTGGTATGGCAGGGCTGTTGGCCGCTCATGACATGAGCCATATGTTAAATTCTTGCAAGCAGTTTGCCCAAACCAAGTTTATGAGGTCACCGTTGTGGTCATCACAGTGATTCTTCAGAGCAAGAACTGCACAGTCCATTGCCAACAGATGTGCTGCAGTGGCAGTGCTGTAAATCCAGGGGTAGCACAACAGGACTATGATGGTTTGTGGCTGAGGGACCAGTGTGTGGTCTTGCCACAAGCAGGTTCCTGAGACAGGCTGTCCCTGGTCCAGACTGTGATAGCCTGGCCACCTGTGTCAGGGTTTGAAGCTGCTTTCCCAGCCCCAAGTGCAGTGAATTAAGGTTGAAAGAAAGGACTCCTGCTCTGTTTCTCACACTCCTTTAGTCTTAGTTTGGGGACTTTCCTGGCCAGAATACATCCCTGCAGCTGGTCAGAGCTAGAAAGTATTTGCAGCTTCTCTCCTTACAGTGTAAAGGGGGATATTCTGCATGCCCCATCAGAAGCATCTAAGCCACTGAAATTCACCTCAGAAACAGGGTCTTCCTCTGCTCATCCCACATGTCCTCAGGACTGTTTGTCCCTGTGACAGGTCCTAGTCAGAGGCATTCTTTATCAGCAGAAATGGGAGAGGCTTTTCCCTGCTTCTGCAGTGTGGGGTTTGCACAGAGGGACAGCGAATGGTGGCAGAGCACAGCCAGACAGTTCCTGGCTGGTGGCAGAGGTGCTGCCAGCCCCTGGAATGACAAGTTCAGTTGATTAATTCAGTGTGAATCCAGAGTGAATACAGAACAAGGCATTGTGCTGCAATCAGGCTCTGTGTGCTTTTGAATCTGTGCAAAATTAACCTAACCATGACACTGAAAGGTGGGTCCCACTGTCTGGGACGATTTAAGTAGGGGGCTGCCTCCTGAGTGCTGTTTTTTGAGACTTCTGAAGAAATCACAAAGCACAATTACCAGAGACTGCACTGCAGGAAGGGGTTTGAGTGCCCATCATATTCACCTGGGCAAGGCATTAAAGGGAAGATTGGGCTGCAGTTCCTGGCTCTTAATGGATGTCTTGTGTTGCTGGATTGTCATGGTGGAGAGAAAAATCAGAGAAAATCATCCAGTTTTTCTCTCTCTCATGTAATCCACATTGTTTGGACGGCAAGCTCTGCGGGGAGGTGCCTGCTGCTTTCTGCCTGCTCAGGCAGTGCCGGGGGAGAGGAGACCATTGCTCTCAGCAATGAGTGTTTTACAGTGATGCAAATCACCCATCCAATCATGGATGCCCTCTTGATGTCTTCTTACCATACATGTGCTGATTAAAACTCAGGTTGCTGCATTTTTTAATAAATCTTCAGCGCTTCTGCTGCAAGGGATAAACTGTGTGTCCTCCACATCAGGAGGACCCTCTTCCCTGCTGGCCCCCCCAGGAGCACTGCCGGTGGCTGCTGTGTGGGTGGGAGGCTGCAAAGTGAGGCTTTTGTGCTCAGACCCAAAGCTGATGTAGAAACCATTTCTTGCACTTGTGCTGACTGAGCTGCAACCACCTCTGCCCTAGCAACAAAGCTTCACATTTCCATCAGCAACAGTCCCCTGTGTCCTACAGAGGCAGGAGCTGGCTTTGCTACCTCCAACTGCAGAAAATAATTGCCAGAAGGGCCCAAGGCAAGACAGATTTTGCTGAACTCCTAGAAAGAATGCTCTTGCTTCTTGAGGGAGGCTTAGTAAGGCAGTTCAGCTCCCCCTCATCCCCAAATTAATTTGGGAGTCCCACAGTGTGTGACTGATGAGTGATGGAGCAGCTGCTCCCTCCAGGAGCTGGTGCTGTTCATTAGCTGAGTCTCTGCTGGTCCTCGAGAGCTGTCATCTGTTTCCCTGTTGTCTCAGGCCAGCTCTGGTTGCTGGTGGTGGTTTCTTCTTAACCTGACACGTACTGAACCCCTCAAATTTCCTGCTGTGGGCTCGCTCTGAAATGTCAGCGGGCTCAGGAGGGATCAGCAGTTGATGGAGAGCCCCACCACAGACACGCAGGGTTCCCGCAGGGGCAGAGCCCTTGGCACAGCACAGAGGACCAGCCCAGGCACAAGTTTCACTGTTTATAAAAGTGCATGAACCAGGGCTGGCTTAGGCAGGGGGGATTTCATTAATGCTGCTTTGAACACAGGGCTGCCTGGGCCCAAATGACCCTGCCTGCCTGGCCAGGGGGTTCCTGGGGTGCTGTGGCCCCTCAGCTGCAGCTTTGGCATGGCAGGGTCGGGGCTCGCTGGGGGAAGGCGAGTGGAAATATTGGAGGCCTTTCTCACATAGGCTGGTTTTCCCACACCACCTAGTGGGAGCAGGGATCACTGCCTGGCTGCTTTCTGCAGCATCTCCTTCCCCTTTTTCTCTGGTAGGCACCTGCTCTCGGCCTCTGTTGGGAGGGTAGCAGGCACACAGGGCTGCTCCTCCAAAGTCCATTGCCGGTGTGGAATCTTTCCATCTCAGTGCAGGCAGCTCCTGTGTGCTGCTCTGCCCCTCACTTGTGCCCTTGTCTCGTCCCCCTGGCAGCTCACAAGCACAAGAAGCACGACATGCTGCAGCCCTGCGACACCGAGTACCCTGTGTTCGTCTACGAGCCGGCCATCAAGGAGACCAATGGGCTCATCGAGTGTGGAGACTGCCAAAAGTAAGAGCTGCAGCTTCCCTTTCATCTGGGGGCCTTGTCCAAGGGCTGCTGCTGATGACAGCAACCTGAGAAGAGTCACCTGCCACTGTGCCCATGGCACGGCTGCCACAAAATCCACAGCTCTGGCCACAGAGAGGAGATAAACAGCCATGCTGGACAGAGAGAGGTGAAGGGACCAGGGTACTGATTCTTAACAAAGGAGAAAAAGAATTAAAACCATCTGTTAATAAGCAGAAGTGGCTGGAGAACAAAGAAAACAGCATTTAAATATACATATATATATATATATATATATATATGTATGTATGTATGTATTTCCATTCCACAGGTTTCAGAAAGGAACTTCTGTTTCTTCACGTTTCTGACAAAAATGATTTTTTTAGGAAATTTCCCTTTTTGCAATGCTTTTAGCTTTCCTGTTTTTTTTTTTCATTTTCACCCTTTTCTGTATTTCTACAGAAACAAAAACAGGAATGGAAAAAAAAGCCAAAGAAGTGTTAGACTGAAAAACTGAAAACAAGGGTCCACTTTTTAATTTTCCATTTTCATTGTAAGAGAATGGACAGTCAAAAGTAACAGGAAAGTTCATTGTGAAAAGAGGCTGTTTTCAGTGGTTGCATAGTGCCAGCAGCAGTCACGTGTGGAAAAGTGACAAAGAGATGAATTTCCACTGATCCAGCTTTTCCTAATGTGAGGAAGCCGAACAGATCTGACTGGAATTGCTCTTAAAAAAAAAAAACCAAGCCAATCCTACCTAGTCTGCAGTGTTGGTTCAACTGCAGGAAAGATTTAAAGGTTAGAAGAACAGCCTCCACTAGTCAGCATGGCTTTAGGAAAACCAGGCCTTGCCAAACATTGTTTCAGAAGAGATTGCAGATTTGATGACAGCGAGGTATTTTGTAGGGGTATTAAGCTCTAAGCAGCTCCAGAGGAACTGAGTGACCTGTTTGGGTCACAGGTCTCTGCCACAAAAAAAGCCTGGGACTGACCCCTGTCTGCTGCAGGCAGCACGTCACTGGTGCTGTGGCAGCAGGGGCTGCGTCCCGCTCGGCGCCTGTGTAGCCACAGCCTCTGGCTCCCAGGTGCATCTCCTGTGCATCTTTTACCCAGGTTATTTGGGAGAACCACACCCCCTGCCATGGGCTCTGCGGAGCATTAGCCAGGGGCCGGGCATGCAGGCATTCCTAATCACTGCCACAAGCTCCTGGCGGAGCAGGGGGAGGCTTGGTGCTCCATCCTGGGCAAAAACAGTGGCTTGTGGATTGATGCCCCAGTGAGTGAATTTAAAGGCTGCTTGTCAAAGTTCTCAAGGCAGTCATTAGTCAGGGGACACTAATGAAATGGTCAGCTGCTCTGTGTGGCATTCAACACCTTTAAAAGGGAACACAGAAATCCCCGGAGACTGGAGGGCAGCAAGGCCAGGTGGTGAATAACCAGGGGGACTGGGCACTCCTCCAGCACAGTCAGGTTGGCCGGTGCAGTGGGCACTCACTGTATTTCTGTTCCAGAAGCCCTCTCCCTTGGCTGAGCCGTGGTTAGCAGGACTGGGAGTCACTGAGCCATGCACCAGCTGCAGCCTCACAGCCCTGCCACCAGTGCAGGCATGCTGAGCCTGATGTCCCCAGTCTTCCCTGTGCCCAGTGGCTCCAGAACAGCTTGCTGGCTCCCTGCCAAACACCAGTTGGTCAGTCCCATCACACCAGTGTAGCACACAGGGTTACTGGGATCTTCTATTTCTCTCTCCAGGAACATGAAATCTAGCACAGCTCCTCGCACAACCACAGAATGCAGACACCCTTGCATTGTACAAGCACACACATAAGCATACATTAAATAGGCATTGACATACCTCTGGATGAAACCAGGCTTTCTCAGGTGTCATCTGCTGTGACGTGCTGCCCCATCTGGGGACGACTTGTGTTGGGTTTGGTTGGCTTTTTGGGTTGATTTTGACTTTTGTGCCTAGCATGGAGTTGTAGATTTGAGTCAGTTCAGGGCTTTCTGAGGCCAAAAAGGAGTGCTAATGGTTAATGCTACTTCCCCCTGTGTACGCCTGCTCACTGGGTCTCTCCTGCTTTCTGCTGACACCCTCTTTCCAATGATCTCTGTCTTCTTTCAGTTTCTCTGCTGTGGTTCAGGCAATGCCAGGGCTGCTGCTCTGACACTGTAGCTGGAGAGATGTGCCTTGTCTCACCTGCTCTTCCCTTGCAGGATGTTTGTGGCACAGCAGATCATCAGCAGCAACCTCCTCCTCCTCGTCACAGATGCTGTCTGCGATTGCAGTGTCTTTCCACCAGTCCCAGTGGATGCAAAAGAGGTCAAATATATCCTTCCATGCACAGCAGGGATGCAGGGCTCCACAGGCCCTGTCATCTCCATGTTTGCCAGGGTGGAAAATGTGCTTCTGCTGCCATTGCCATGGGGGTGGAGAGCACGACCTGGCTTGTGAGACAGCTTGGAGAGGTCTCCAGCCCATGCAGGGTGACCTGCCCTTCCCTTGTCCCCCTGCTGTGTCTCCCGGGTGGTGCAGTTATGCCCAGACAAACTTGCATCAGAGCTCCATGGATCTGTGTGGCATTCACCCCTTTTCCCTGCCTGCCACCACTGCCAGTGTCCTTAACAGCCTTGCACATAATGCTTCAGTGAAGTGTGAGCGGATGCGGTCCCAGAAGCTGCGGCGGCGGCCGGACACGTGCCACGCGTTCCACCCTGAGGTATCCCGGGGCAGCGGGGCAGGAGGGAGGGAGAGCACATGGCAGGATTGCACCATGGGCGTGCCTGTACCCGAAGTGCACAAATGTCTGCTCTCATGTGCCTGTCCTGCTGGCTGGACCCAGACTCGGCCTGTGAATCCCCGAGGGGATTCCTAGCAGGAGGACTGTCACATTAGTACCACCTGGGAAGGGCATGAGCTCGGATATCACCGGCTCAGGAGCAAGCACACACACAGCCTGCTAGGAACCGAGTAGCCAAGTGGCTTCCTAGTTCACAGGGGGCTGCTGTGGCCAACAGGAATCAAACCAGTCCCTTCCTTTGCCCCTGGCGATCCTTCGGCCACAGGCATTGCTCCATCTTCCGAAGGTGACAGGCGGGCTTGGCAGTGAGCGGGCTAACACCTTGTCTCCCATCTCCCAGGAAAATGCCCAGGACTGTGGTGGTACTGCCGGGATCTCTGTGGCTCCGACGCTGCTCCTCCTGCCCCTGGTGCTGCTGCTGCGGTGACGCTGCCTGCGACGCGCCTTCCGCGTAAGGCAGGGACCCGGCAGGACCGAGTGGGGCAGGGGGAGGAGATGGGGACACAGGCCCTTCTGGGACACCCTTCTGGGACACCCTCCACGGCTTCCCAGGGTGTCCTTCACCTCGAGGTCCGTGGTGCTGGCAGTGGAAGCTGCTCCCTCCTCGGAAGGCTGTGGCAAAAGGAGATGTGAGAAGCAGCAGGGCCAGCTCCTGGCACAGCATCTGCTGAGCGGCTCCTCCCAGACGGAAAGCTGGGATCATCAACATGGCAAATGTGCCACCATCAACCTGCCTCCCACGGAGCCACCGGGGAAACAGGAGGGCTTGGAGGGTTCAGATCTGGCTTTAGGAGAGCAGGAGGGGCAGGGGACACCATCTGCCTGTCCCTCAGGGGAAGCCACCAGGATTTGGAGCACCCGGGTCTGGAAGCAGCATCTCCTGGTCCTGGGGGTGGTCCTCAGCTGGGACCCCAGGGGTCGGACCAAGGTGGCACCAAAGCTGAACTGCACTAACCTGACCTGCAGCTGGACAGCGGGAAGCAGCACAACTTGACTGGAGAGCTGCAGCCCCACCAGCTCTGCCAAGGAGACCTCTCCTGACACTGCTAGAGCAGCATCCAGGTTCTTGTTTAGATGTGGACTTACCTCTGGAAAGGGGTTTTGTATGACCCACCAGAAGAGACTTACCTGCTCTCTTCATTGCGGAAGCAGCTAAGAAACAGGCACTTTTCCCCTCGGAGCAGCTCTGCCCTGCTCATTGCAGCTGCCCTTGGTTGTTCCCTGTCCTGAGCCTGGCATTCCCAGCTTCTGGGCGTGGGCCGTTTCTCACAGAGCTTTACAGACTACGGGTGGGAAGCACCCATTTTTATTTTTTCTCTTTTTTTTTTTTTTTGTATGAGCTATTCCATACCATCTCATTAAAAACAAATATATGGCATATTCTACATAGACACTATAGCTTCAGCACGTTTGGTGGTCATCGCAGCCCTACACAAATCCCAGATACCTGTGGGGACAGGGTGTGGGGTGGAGGGACTGCAAACACAGCTGTGGTGGCCCCAAGGCAGCAGGGTGGTACACCAGCAAGGCAGAACCTTTCACTGGTCACTTTGGGAGCCTCCTGCACCCCTCCAGGCCCCCAGAGCGCCGTGTGGCTTGTCACAGCTAGGTCCTAGTGGGGACCTTGGAGCTCCTGCTGTGGGGGTTTTGCCTTGCTGGTGGCAGAGTTACAGCAAAGAGGAGAGGAACCACTGCAGTACTGGAAGTAAAACTGGAGATGGAGGAGGTCTCCAGGCTTCAGAGGCAGTGACCTTATCAGAGCCAGAAGCAGCCAAGGAAGATGAAGGCAGCACGGAGGGAAAAGGGGCTGCTGTCAAGGCTGAGGAGCAGGGAGCTGCTCACAGATGGACGAGCCACTGGCTCAGGGCACCCCCCGGGCTGGCTCAGCTCCCCCAGCTCCACGTGCCTGCCCGTGGTGCCGGCCTTCCCAGGGCACCATTCCCAAGGATGACCGCCCTGTCAGAAAGGATTAGCAGCTCCATCTCCACTCAGCTTAAGCAGGACATATAAATACGCATTGCTCTGCTGCGGGTGAGCCATGCTCGGTTTCAGGTGCATTAATCCACAATAAACACCGTCCTGTAGAGATACCTGCACTGGGAGAGTGAAGATGTGAGTTATACCTGGCTTAGTTGGCTCAGTGAGTTTGTGCACTGGAGGGAATGGGACAGGGGTGAGAACTGGATTATTTCTTAAACTGAAAAATACGAGCAAAGGTTTGCCTGACTCAAAACTTGAGCACACATCAGGAACAGCTTCCTTTCTTGTTTTTTTTTGCAGCAAAGCAGACCATAAGCAAACCTACCCGTTTCTGGGCTCCAACACGGGGTTAAGCAAATTCCATTTCATGCTCTAACAAAGATAATGACTCATGGCCCTTCAGCGAGAGAAAAATCCCCAGGAAGAGCAGCTGCCTTAGCTTCCGACTTCTTCAGCCATGTGCTGGGCACAGCAGATGAAAATAGGTCAGCAAAAGCAAACAGCGAGCTGAGGCCAGAGGATCCAACCAGCAGCAGAGCAGCTGTGAGAGGAGCCATCTCTCACTTCCAGCTGAGCAGCATCCTACTGCCATCCTGTTCCGTAAATCCCAGCTGTCCCTCCTGCCAGATCCTGTCCGCCCCTGTGAGCACACGAACTGGAGGCATCAGGGTTTGTTCTGTTAGGGGAAGTTACAATGGGAAAAAATTCCCAAGTGGAACTCTGCAGACTCACAAGGGTGTCCATCAGACTCACATCTCACTGCTACACAAATCAGAGGCTTCACAAGCCCGTAATCTGCAGCTGATTTCCTTGCAGGCAGGGGGACAAGGATCTGGGAAGGGGCCTGAATTCTCTCCGTGACACTCCTTACAGGCTTCAGAAACACCCCACTGCAGGCTGAGGTAACCCTGGATCTCCCCCAGACTCTGCGGTGGGCAGGGACACGCACCTTGCACAGCGTCACACACACGTGCCCTCCCCTGACTCATGGCTTGGGACAGAGCAGGCTGGTGACTGCGCCTTCAAGTGTGGCCAGACAGGGATGACTTCACTCTACAAAATAGTAGGAAACTCAGCCCTGGATTTACAGCAGCTGTTTGCAGTTGGGGTCAGGCACAAAAGGAGGCTGGCCTGAGTTGGTTTTGACTTAGCAAGAGACTGGCGCATCCCAGGCTGGGCCTGGCAGTGGCCACAGCTGGGAGCCACATGCACCAAGTGTGTTGAGAGGTGTGAGAGGGGGTGTGGCCCATCTCTGCCACAGCGAAGGACCAGTACCACAGTTCTGCTTGCTTTCATGCACACCTCAAACTCGGGCTCCTGAGTATTTTCCTGGATGGTTTTTCTGCTGAGAAAGCCCAGTGGCACTGTCAGCACAGAAACCCCGGGCTCTCACAGGCCTCTGCTTGCAGGGGAGGGGGCCTGAGGGAAGCCTAGTGCAGCACATAGTTTTGTGCTAAGCAACTTCTCAAAAGCAAGCAGAGAAAGAGCATCAAATGCCTGTGTACCAAACACTCCATCACCAGCTGGGCCCTCGCTGAGGGGGGATGGCTGCTCCTGTCCCCCCTGGGCACTGGGGAGCTCTCCCATCCCTCAGCACAGGCTGTTCCCCCACGCCACCTCTGCCTGCCCTTGACAGCAGCCTTTACACCTCCTGTCACCGGCCAGCAAACACCTCTGTCACCTCACCGCTCCCCTGACATCAGCCACAGCCACGCAGCTCCTCATGGGCGCGTGGTGCAAACTGGAATGGCCCCACTCGGACGCCACCAAGCACGTTTCTGCTGTAAATACCCACAGGAAATTTCGTCAGCCCTTCCTGCTTTGCTTGCTGCTGCTGCTCAAATTCTGGGAGCCCTGGCACTCCGCCTTTCCCCAGGCAGGGCCCTGCTGGCAGCAGAGGAGGGCTGGGCACTGAGCCCTGTCTTTAGACCTGTTTGGCTCCTCCAGGGCCAGGCAGCTGCCGCTGTCCTTCCCACCAGTGTTTTGGGGAGCAGGGCCTGTGTTGCACAGGGATGTGCATGGGTGCTCCCTCAGCTCTCCTCGAGGAAAGGCTGTGGGGACAGTGGCAGGAGCCACCAGCCTTACTGGAGGCCCTCGTTGCACCAAGGGTTGGCCTCCCACAGGCAGCAGGGAAAGGGACAGGGAGCTGCCAGGGAAGCCCCACACCAATGACACCGGCCAAAGCCCCCGGCTGCTCTTGCTCATCTGTCTGGGCCAGCAGTGCCTTTCTTCAGCCCCTGGCAGCAGGGGCTGGAGCCTGCTGTCACCTCCTCCTGCCCGGCCCCGAGGGACAGAATATCGCTTTCAAAGCTGGCAGGAGGCTCCCTGGCAAAGGCAGCAATCCCAGCCTGGCTGCCCCTGCAGGCAGCAGGATGGGGGAGCTGGGCCAGAGCCAGGGCAGAGCCCTGGGCTGGCCGCCGTGGCCAGGAGCCAGCAGGGAGGTGGTGGCAGGGCTGCTCCCTCCCAGGAGGGCTGGCTTCCCCTCCCAGCAGCAGATGCCACCCCACAGCCCCCCCTGCCCATGCCAGCCCTGCAGCCTGGCCACAGCCACAGACAAAACTTCGATTTGGGGGAGTTCAGCCCCAGCCAGAGCCAAGACCATCCCCAAGCCATAGGCACAGGTTGAGGTGAAAGCAAAGCCAGCCACTGGAACTGGCTGGGGTGTCACTTGCCTCTCTAAGGGAAACACACCATTGCTCTGGGAACCCAGCCAGGCCAGTGATTTTCCCATCTTATTTACAACCAGACCAGTTCAGTTGTTATGCTGTAAAGAGCCTCTGTGCTCAGTGGTGCCACTACAGAGATGAAGCTGCTACTAAATGAGATCGTGGTGAACCTCCAGTGCAAGCATCTTCCAGCTCAGGAGCAGCAATATCTCTGTAGTTTAACATGAATTTTTCTTGAGAAAGGCAAAGATAAAGCTTCCAGAAATGCCAGAAAATTTCATCACTATGAGGGTGGTGAGACACTGGCACAGGTTACCCAGAAAAGCTGTGGCTGCCTGATCCCTGGAAGTGTTCAAGGCCAGGTTGGATGGGCCTCTGAGAAACCTGGTCTGGTTGGAAAGGTGTCCCTGTCCATGGCGGGTTGGAACCATGTGACCTTTAAGGTCCCTTCCAACCCAGACCATTCTATGACTCCATGGTAAGATCAAGCTGGCAAACCAGCTCCACGCAGTCACCCAGGAGTGCTGGGCTCTCACCCCACCATCCTCACCCAAGAACCAACCTTCAGCGCTGAACAAGGAACTCCTTACGCTGCAGGGCTCCAGGCAGATGCAGCAGCACCGCGCAGCAGGAGGGGTTGGTTCAAACAAGTTGCTTTGATGCCACGCAGGAGGCAGGGGCAAAAAAAAAGAGAAAGGGAAAAAGAACTCAGTTTTGCAGGGAAGCCTTTAATAGCTTTCCTGCATTTAACTAAACCAGTCAGCTTTTCTGTCCTAATCATGTGCTCCATTTATTTCCAGCTCCTTAGAAAGTTAGGCATGGCCTTAGACACCTTGATTGCAGCAGTTTAATCCATACTCAGGATACTTGGGAACAAATGAAGCAAGTGATTCTTGGCAGAGGACAGAATATGGACACAACTACACATAGAGGAGGTGGGACATACAATTTTATCCTGCCCAGACAACTTTTAAGTATCACTCTGCTTTCTGGAAACAGAATAAACCCAATTCATATTCAAATGTGACAGCTACTTTTAGTGCAATTTGTGTGAAATCTGATACTGACATTCTCCTTGAATTTGCTTTTCATTAAAAAACAAAACAAAAATCCATCCTGAGGCATCTATCAAGCTGTTGAAGTCATTAACAGAAGCTGTCTCTTACAAATCACTCCAGAACACTCACCTTGAGTGAGGGGACTGACAGAAAGCACAGCTCAGCTGTGGATACCCAGACCTGGTGTGAGCCAACACCAGAGGAGGATCAGGTGAGTCTGTCCCAGGCAGCTCCCAGGTGTTTGCTGGCAGCCAAGGAACAGCTGAAGGCCCCCCTGGGCACAGGGTGCTCTGGCCACCACCAGCCCCTCTCCCTCCCCAGTCAAACCCTACTCGTGCCAGCCCCTAAGCCTGCACACCAGGAGGAGATGATCAATCTTTACATGGATACAGGATGGCAGGCATTTGCTCTGCACCAGGAATTTAAGTCCAAGCCTCCTGGACTTTATCTCAACTCACCTAAAATTTTGCCCACAACCACGGAAGTCTCCAGCAATGACCCTCTTCTCTGCCCAGCTCTTGTTCTTTGCAGCGCTGGCCCCTCTTGCCCACACAGCACAGAAAGACCCAAACTAGACAACAATCCATTTGGTTCTTTTATTAGCAGAAGTTAAGAATACAGCAAGTAATAAGATCCCATCTTATATGGAACCATCACCAGAGTCCCCAGCCATCAAAACCCCAGAATGTGCTTCATTGCTTCCAACAGTAAGCAATTGTTAAAAAGAAATATACTGAACAAGGCCACTATTTAATGGGGAAGGAGAGAAGCTGTAGGTCCTAACTATTCTATGGCAATAACCTGCACACAGAGCAAGCAAGCCTCTGACTGCTGAGAGTAAGGCATTCAGGTGCCAACCTGGGAAGAGTTCTCAGCAAAAGCTACAGAAAAGTGCACAGCTAGGTTGTTTTTATTGGAACACACAAACTTCTTGAACGGAGAGACTGACTGGGTTAAGAATAGCAGGTGGAGTACTGTGTTTCTGTAATAGTTCTGTGCTGTGTAGGACCAGGTTACAATCACCCTTCGAGGAGTGAACGTGGGATGATCCAGGATGGAGACTGCTGCTTCTGCTGGTGCTGTTCAGAGGCATCCCAAAGCACCCTACAGCCAGCTCTGGTTCTGATATGTACCACGCTTTGCTCAGACACCAGCACACCTCCTCCGGGCAACTCCACAGCCTTGTCTGGGATGCCAGTGCTATCAGCCCTTACACCCAAGGTAATACTGCTCTTTCCTTCATTTTAGTAACACAGACCTGGGATAAACTCCTTCCAGCCCTACAAGCATCCAGGGTTGGGATCCTACTGAGAACACATCCCTCTAATCTTGCAGACTCCTCCTGCTGCAGCTGACCTTGCTCTCAGAAGCTTTACTCTACTCAGCTTTAGGAGGGCATTCTGCTTCCACCTGACTCCATTAGACAAAATAACTCCCCAAAACACACTGTGACACCAAGGCTAGGGGAAGATCTTTACAATCCATCTTTCTCTTGAATGATGAAAACAGAAACATGAGGGAATCTAAAAAAAACCAAAAAAAACCAAAAAAAAACTCAACAAAACCCAAGAACAAAAAAAACCCACCCCACAACAACCAACCACCCTTTACCTTCCCTGTGAAATACTGCATGTTATGAGCTGTTTAACTCATCTGTGAGAGAGGTAATTGCTCTGAATTTCCAGCTAAGGACTCCAAGCAATACCTGTGCCATAACAAACAAAATGTTCAAGTTTCACCTTACGACTCCAAAGATTCTCCTTCAGTCTGGCTTCTGACTGGGCTCCAAAGCTCAAGCTACATCAATTACACAGGAGAAGGATATTTGCCTCCCCTTATATAGGAGGTGTGTCTGCTCCACGGCAATCCAGCTGAACTCTCAGATTTAGGTTTAAGAAATACCAGCGGTCCCATTGCTAAAGTGCAGATGGAAAGCAGACCTAAGGACAAAAAAAAAAAAAAAAAAAAAAAAAAAAAAAAAAAAAAAAAAAAAAAAAAAAAAAGGGGGGAGGTGGAGGGGGAAGGAAAAAAAAGAATTGCAAAAGAATTGCACTGGGCTGGTTATGGATCTATTCCTCCTAAAAAGAAAAACCTGCAAACTGCCTTGGCATATGGAGCCTGACACACAGGATGGTGATGTGCCTGAGGTCTGCAGTGCCTGTTAACTCCAAGTCCTGGAGCACACAGCTTCCTCTTTCCAGTCCATCTTAACCCCACCTCTGTTTCCCCTCACATGCTCAGCTCTCTTCTGACAAGTCAATTACCATCATCCCCTCACACCAAACAAAGCAGGCTTGCAAATGGCAACCATCCGCTCCCTGGGGGCCTTTGGGTGTAGGCAGGCACTGATGGAGTTGGACTGTTTGCCATTTCATGTGCAGTTATCCCACCATGCTCCAATTCCTAGGATGACACCCAAACCAGCCAACTGTAGGATCCATTATCCCAAAAAACCCACTCCACACAGGCTGGGAAGGCAGCTGTCCCACACACTTGGGCAGGGAGCAGATGGACCTTTCTCCATGTGCTCACGCTGTGACCTGATGACACCGTGATGAATCCAGCCTTCACAACCCTCGTGTAGACGTCCTGAATCTACTCCAGGTGCTGGCCAGGACCCCACCTTGCCCAGGGCATGCTGGCCACCAGGAAAATCTACAGGGTCAACGTGCTTCACTCCTGGGAATTTTACCTGGTCCTCCTGCAATCGTTTATTTTGTGCAAAATTGAAACAGTGTGTGGTACTTGCATGTTGCATTCTTTACAAAAACCCTTTTCCCCCCCACCCCTTGTTTAAAACATTTATATAAATTTTATTTAAACAGAAAGTTAGAAATCTTATTTACAATTTGTTTTTCTCCCAAAAGAGCATCTAAAATCAATGCCCAAACCCTTCAAGAGGATATAAATTTAACCTTGACTTTTTTTTTTCTTTTTTTAAAAAAAAGGAAACCGCTAAGCTATCCCTCCCCAATTCTACAAATAAATATGGCATTGAACAGAAGCCGATTTGGAAAGGGTCCTCTGTAGCTCAATCTGTAGATCCCAAGAATAAATTAGGTTTTCAGAATTTCCTGGTCTTCAAATTGATTTATTCCATTGCTTGAGGTATAGAATTTATCTTGGTTAGTCAGAATCCCCATGAAGCTCCATGCCTCATCAGCTGAAACTTGGATTCTTCTTAGGTATTCCTTTTGCTAAGCCTGGATGCTTCACCCGCGCCGGCGGCTCTCTTTTGGTTATGATCTTGGGCTGAAGGCTGCTCCTACTGCATCCCATCCTCCTCTGTGCAGCCCCCTCCGACTGTGAAGCGGAACTCCTGCAGGTTGGAGACCCCGTGGAAGTGCACGAAAGCGCCAGCCACGACAAACACGTGGAACAGCTGGTGGGAGTGGAACTGCGGGAAGGAAACGCCTCAGTTCAGCCGGGGCTCGTGCGGCTCCAGGGCCACCCCGCCCCCCCAGAGCCCCACATTCAGCTGAAGTACACAGTAACACAGCAGTGCCTCAGGCCACGAGCTGCAGAGCTCTCCAAGCTGTGTGTGAAAGCCCACCCCTCCACTGTCTTTAGCAAAGTAATCGAATTCTCCGCACACACACATCCCCTCCTTCCCTTCAGAGTCTTCTGAACCAGCTGGTCAACCAAAATTGTGCTACAAAACCGCTATAACTCATCTTTGCAAAGGGACAAGGATAATTTCAGAATCTTAGGCAAAAGGCTTAAGCAGGACACTCTTAAAATCAGTTCCTCCACAAGACACACTGGTGGTTTACGGATAAGAAGGGTCCTCTCACACAGGTACAGGTACAAACTCTGCTATGGTCACAGGCATAAGTTTTACCAAGTGGATTCTGAATGCTGTTATTTTATTTCTCTACCACAGAGAAACAGAACAGAAAAAAGTGGTATTGTATTAAAACCTATAAACAACTGGATATTCTGAATGAATGCCCAGGATGTCACTGACTGGAGTAGAGCAGAATGGAAACCATGAGGGAGCTACATGACAAAGCATGCCCTTGTCTGAGGGAAGCCATACCAATAACACTCCTGAAATATTCCTACAAATGTGTATTTGCAGGCTTCACAAGAAGCTTGGAAAAGAGTTGGTGGTACACCAGTGCTTTTGGAGCTTAGCTCATTATAGTAACAATGCTTTGTTTGGCCACTTAAACAAACCAAGCAAACTGGTGCTGTGCAAAAGCCACTCAAAACAACCCAGGCCTCATTCTCACTTTTAGTCTTCTTTAGGGGTCTTAAACTATCCTCAGTGCAAGTACAGTGGCCTTCCAAAGGTCCACTTCCCCTCACCTCTACTACTCCACCCAATTCCTTTCCTTACACCTTCCTCAGATATTTTTCCTCCAGTCTTCATTATTCTTTCCCTCATACCAAGTTGCCCCCACCCACCCACTTGCTCTCCCCACTTTCCTTTCTGGGCCAGAGATCCCCCCAAAGCCTAGCATCTCTGTCCAGCATTTTCACTGGCTATACAAGATGAGGAGCCAGACATGGTGAAGATCCCAGAGAGCACACTGAACATCAGTGAAATAACCATGTGCTGTTCTGCACAGAAGCAAGGTAAAGATGTGTCTTTGTAGGATCCTCAACATACACACACACAAAAAAATGTTTGCAGAGTTCCTTGCCCATCTATTAAAGCTATCCAGAAGTGTGCTGAGGTGAATCTGCACACCAGCAGTTACCTCAGACCAGGCTGTGACAGCTTGGGAAGCGAGGCACCAGCTAAGCCAGGCTCAGAGAGCCCAGAGTCCTTTGGCCCCTGAAGACGTATTGCTTCTGGTGCAGCAGTTTGATACTTGCAACAAGAAAACATTGACACAACATCCTTCAGCCTCAAGGGGAACCAGCTTTCAAAGTGGTCTCCTCATCCAGTCACTCTGTAGACTCACCCAGATGTCACACTTGCCAGGGAAGAATCTCTCCGGGATGCGGGCAGCATATAGTGCAGCACCAGTGATGTACAGGCATGCCATGAGTGCCAGCCAGCCTATCTGCCCCATTGTGGCTGCTTTCAGGAGCCCCTCAGAGATGACAAAGTGCAGAGTGGGAATTACCCCACTAAGACCCAGACCTAGAAATACTCCTGGGAGGTAAAGAAAATGCGGGAGAGTCAGGTTTGAACACAGTGGCGGTAAAGGGAGACAATGAAAACACAAAAGCTATGGAAGGGAAACTCAGTATTTGCCAAAGCAACAGAGAGGTGGCAGCCCTTGAAGCTGGAAGTCCCCAGAAGAGATTTATTGGAAAGGAAGCTAAAGAATGCACAAACTTCCTTCCTATACCAGAAGCTACTCGGTTATATGCTCCAGCAGATAGCTGGAATATTTCATTTACTGATTGTGCCTGCCAGCTGCAGTGAACGTGAGGCCAGTTCCTGCTCTCGGCCTGTAGAGGGAACTGAGACCACACAGACTGCGCCTCGCTTCACCACAATCGCTCAAGAGCAAGACAAGGAGACATAACAAAGAGACTGTTTATCATATTCTGCACAAGTAGTCCTAGGAAACAGAAAAGCAGCATCTGTGCTCATCTGATCTGCCATATAAGAGAACACTGTTTATTTGTTTAGATTTTAGCAGTAAGGACAGAAAACTTGTAAAAACAGTGGGCATGGGGGAATATTCATGTCCCATACAGAGATTTTAAGTTTGGAAAGCTGAACGCTCTGAAGGTACCCATAACTTGTCCAGGAAATCTAGATTTACTGTAGACAGCATGTGCAGGTTAAGAAACAAGAAATATTACTATTCAACCCAGCTGTGTGCACATTCCATAGCTGCCCCCTAAAGCTCTCTTTCTTCCTACCTCGAAATGTGAAACTAAATCTGGTTTTGTTCTTTTGACAATGTGAAGGGGAAAACAGTCTTTATCTTAACTCTGTGTTTTATCCAGGCAAACCATTCAGATTAACTCAATCATTCAATGACTTGCTAGTGTCTGAGTCTAGTGTTACAAAAAAAGGACAAGCACCACAAGTACACATACACACACCAAGCAGTCAGTCGTTTTTTGAGAGAGCAAAGTTGCTAGATGCAGCTAGAAATTCTTTGCACCATCTTTCCTACTGCATGTGTTACTGTCCATTTCAGGAATGCACATCCAGGACTTGCACCAGCCCTCATCTGTGCATCCAGCTGGCTACAATAAATGCTGAAAGAAAACCCACCAAGCTCCCAATCCAAGAATATTAAGTCTCTATAAAATTAAGCTCTCTTAAGTCTTCCCGAGGTGGTTTTTCCAAGTGGCAAGCAGGAAGCAGGAAAGGCAGTCAAGAAGCAAAACAGTTAACTTCAGATCTTACCTGCCCTTACACCCCGGTATTCAGGGGTGGCAAACATGTCCCATTGTGAGACAATTATGGCTGCAATGCCCAGGACACAAATCACAATCAAGTAGATGAAGCAAGGCTGAGGGTTGCAATAGAAGGAGTAGTACAGCCATGGTACAAAGCTGCCCATTATGAGGAGTGCAATGCCAGAATAATCCAGCCTAGAAGAAAACAAAAATCAGTGTCATAAGAAGTATGAACCTTTGGAAGTCCTCACACCCACACAACTCTTCTTTAGTAGACCAACTGTCTTCTTCTCACTGCAATTAAATTACTCTCACTATTGCAGCTTAGGTCCTGATGGCAACTCTTTCACCCACAGTAATGGATTACCTTGACAGATAGACAGTAAAGCCATTTTTGAGACAGCCATCAGCAATACCTTCAGCAGCCTTTAGACCAAAGCTCTGAGGAAAACTCACATGTGAGTTTCAGATGAGGGAAAAAGCTGCACAACAGCCCTCTAAAGACAGGGCACACAGTATGTCCTGAGAACACAGCCAAGGCAAACGCCTCAGTATCTGACAAGTGTGAGTTAGTTGGGCATCAGCTTCAGTGACCACAGTGGAATAATGCTGCAGTTTTTCAACCAGGCTGGTTTTTTGTACACTTAAGTAAAGAAGGAAATCCACAGCCACTGCTTTTTACCTCACCCTGACAAAATACTCCTGCAAAAGTTAATGGAGTTAATTTTTCAGTAGGGGATTTTAATTGCTGAGTTGCTTTAGAGGAGGTCTTGCAGATTACAGAATCCTAGGTTGCATAGCCTTAGGAAATATGAGATATCCAGCAGCCAGCCAAAAGAGAACGTGCAGTAAAACCAAAAGACCAAGACATCTTGATACACACTGTGCAACTGTCTTACGTAAGTTTAAGGTTCAAAGTCAAAACAGCTGAAATGACAAGAAGTAACGGTTGCACTAAAAATTCAAAGTCCTCTAACTAAGCTCGAGGCATATTACTTACAGCAGCAACATGCAAGCACATGCTTGCCAAACAGCAGAAAATGATGGAGTTTTAAGACTCAAATGACAGCACAAAAACTCATGCTGAAACAAACTATAATTAGAAGAAGCTGCATTAAATCTCTGCTCAACTCTGTTCCAAAGTACATGCAGTCATGAAATGAACAACTCCCACACTGGGGCTCCAGACACAAATCCCAGCCCTGTTTTCCCACCTGTTTCCTATTTGGCCTGCCCTGTTCTCCAGGCACTTACTTGGAGAAGAGCCGGGAAACACCTTCTGAGTGGCAATAAACTGTGTGGAAGAGCCATGAGAAGGAGAGGCAGAGTATGGCTCCCAAGAAGAACAATCCAACGACCACTTTCTCCTGCACAGGTGCTACAAAGGACATGTTTGGCCGGAACATGTAGAAGATTCCCAGACAAAGGAAGAACACACATCCTGAAAAACAGCAAGGCAGAGAGGTGTCAAGTTCATGCACACTGAAAGCTGTTCTTTCTAAAAGCATCACCACTTCCCTTCAAGGCTCCTTACAAGTTGAAACCACTCATAAAAGCTGCAACTTAAGTGTGTTCCTGTGGCAAGAAATGCAATCCCAATTAACACCTCCACACCTGAGAAAAGAAGGACCTAACAGTAATTAACAATTAGGAAATGCTTAATGCATTTGTTTGTATTGTATGCCATAATTAAGGAAGTCCCATCCGACTCCAGTGGGATTAAATTAGGAGAGTGGCACCAAGGTAACAACCCCACAGCCCTTTCTATCTTGCTGTCTTTTCTTTGAGAGCAACGAAACCACTGGACTGGATTTAGCACTGGATTAAAGCAAGCTGAGAGTACCTAGGAGATGTGTCCAGATGTTGCCAGTCTCTGTGTGTATTCTGAAGATGCTCTTGAAGCAAGCCCGGAAGGAAGGCATGGGTGGCCTGTGTCCATGCAGCAGGTAGTCATTGTCCTTTAGCCAGTCAGGCAGGACATCGTGGGGAATGACTCTCCATCGGCCCTCCCACACCTAGGGGTGAAAGGATTTTAGTGAAATGCAGGGAATTGAGTTCCATCAGCGGACGGAAGAAGTCAGAAAACCCATATTAGTAAAAGTGCTGGAGTTAATCTATGAGGACACTAAAGAAAAAAGAGTTGATGGGACTTCTCTGGGGAAAAGGCTTTACACTCGAAATATAATGCTAAAGTCACTGTTCCCTATTCAAAACTGTACCATTATGAACTGCACCATCAGAGAAAGAAAGACTTCAGCATTTCATTGGACAGGAAGGCTACTGAGTTTTCTTACTGTTCATGAAGGGAAAACATTTGACTGTCATATTCTGTTATTTTACAGGCCATCTTTTCCATTTAATTGAAAAAGCCTACACCTAGTTCTCTCTAAGAAATAAATAAGCCTGTTCCTCCACCACAAGCCAACCTGACTGTCTATCTGCTAGCATTTGGGGCAGGCTAGCAAAAAATGCTACCCAGAAAACACAAAAGGGAGAGAGCCCAGCAAGAAGAGTCCAACCCCTTAATTAGGTTGGGTCAAAAATGCTCCCAGGCTCACAAAACAAATGGTGACAGAGCAGTTAAGGCAACAGACTCGTGACTCTCAATTCCATGGGATTTCTTCTTTAAAGGGAGAGAGGGGGTTTGTGCACAGAGCTATTCTTGCAGCTGGCTCCACAGGAAATAAGTGTGCACAGATGTTCCCAGCACTGCTTCAGTAACACAAGACACATGGAGGCTTCAGTCTGGCAGCACTGGCAAGGACAGGGGTAGCAGGGAGCTGCTTTATGTACCGGGGGTGTTTCTGCAGGGTTCCTTGGGTTTGCCGGCTGGCTAGAGTTACAGGAGCAAGGCTGAAGGTTCCTGAAACACTAAGTTTGAAAAGCTACATTCTTATTTCAGTTTCAACAACAAGAGCCCAGAGTTTTTGAATCAATTCTCCACACTCATGCATGGAAGCAAGACAAAGCCATTCAGAATAACCAGCCCAGTTAAAGACTGGGTTCTTAAATACATTAAACAAGAAAATAACTGGTTTAGTTCATGAACAAAAAATGTGAATTGAGGTAGAAACAGAAGGAGGGAATTCATTTTACACAATCCACCCTATGAAACATTTTAAAAGAGGCAAAGATGCATAGTAAAAAAAACCCAACAAAAGTAAACAACAAAACGACCCATACACAAAAGACCACCAAGTAACTAGGGTTCCTCTGTAAAAACATCAAAAATAGTTCATAAACCCAGCAGGAACCAGTGCATAAAGGGGCAGCATTCCTTTCAGCAAGAACGAATGGCCAGAGACTGACACAGCCCAATGGCTCTAAAAAGCTGCAAAAAATGAGCCAAGGTCAACAATTACAAAATCTACAATGGATTTACTTACGTGTAGTTTCAATACAGCATTGTTTTCAAGTCAGGGACAAAGCTTATACTACAATAGATGCAAATGGTGCTGGAAAAGCAAAATATTTGCAAACCTGAAGAAATCTGGTCAAATGACCTTGTAAATCAAAGTGCCTCGAACCCAAAGGCTTTTATGCTGCTTTGCACCCACAGGTGTTTCTCAAGGGACACACCTGAGTTGCATGATCAGCTTTGGGATCCCTATTGTTCCATGCTCTAAAATTTAATCCTCTATGACAGATGCTGAGGAAGTGTAGTATGGCTAGTTAGAACATGACATGCCCATTTGGGGACAGCAAGTACCTCCTCTCCCTCACATGAGCAATGCAGTTGCTCCAAGTACAGCCTGCTGCCCACTGGAGTTTCCTAAAAAAGGAAATCACTTCAACAGTTTCCACGTGCCCTTACCTTACACACAAATTCTTCCATTCTCTCCATAGCATGGTGGGCTTGTAGAAGAGGTGACATACCCATAAAACCTTCATCTTCTTGAGGTGACTCATCATTGTGTTTATTATCCTCAGAACACTGAAGGACAAAACCAAAAAAACAGTGAAAATGCTTTGTAGAAAGATGAATAGAGAAAGGCAATGTTGTTTTCCATACAAAACTATCATTTGAGGTCTTGGCAAATAAAGAAGTCTTTCCTTGTACGGCACTGAGAAAAGAATTCAGAAGAACAAGCAAAAAAATTATTACATTCTTAGGTATCTGAGAACAACTCACATGTCTAATCCATTCTGCATATGTTTTCAGCAGGTTTGGAAGCAAGCAGTGCTCCTCTATGTCATGCTTCATTAAATTCCAGATATGGAGTCTGAGGCTTGCAGCCTACCCACCTGGAGGGAAGGATTACTCCCTATTTTATGTTTCAATGTCACTGTGTCGGTGTTAATGCCTCTATAATGTATCTGGCATTTTAGGGTAATAAAAGGTAAGTCAAGGAGAGGAATCCATTTACCTTGTTAGAAATGTTTCACCTCAATTTTCAGTCCAAATCTGAAAATCGGTTCTGTTTAACTGACAATTCTGTTCAGCTTGCAATCCAGTACTGGAATTTACTCATTTGTTTGATTCTTCAAAGTGTTTCAGAAACTACTATGAAACTTCTGCCAGTCAGTCAAAGGCAAGTTATCAAAAAAAAGCAGTAACGGGGATCAGAGTTTTAAGCAAAGTTCAAATAAAGAGAAACATCCGTATCCTCAGGGTGTACCAAGAGAATTATGAAAAGGAAAACTAAAATAATCTGCTGAGCTGGGATATTAGGCTGGTACACATCATTAGCAACTTCACAGGAACAAAGTCTGGTGGTTTTCTGCTCTATCATGACTTATCACACCATCTGCATATTATGATACACACTAGCTTCCCATGTAGGGGAAAAGCAGGGGGGCCATGGAAGTTCTACATTCCTGTTTGCTTCCTGCAATGCTCATGGCCCATCAGAGACTCCAATCAACTTTTCAGTTTCCAAGGTACACAAACTGCAGGATGCTAGGAAAGACAGAAGGGGCTTTTTGCACCCTTCAGATTAATGCACAGAGCTGCCATGCACCCCATGACCAAGCCAAGAAAGCTCCACAATCAACATAAAGGGAGACTGGCCTCCTTCAGATTTCCCAGAACACTCTTTCCCCCTCCTATTCCCAACTTTAGAATTGAGATAATGTATTAATAATACCATCCAAAGTGACTGAGAATATAGTGCTTACTTTACAAATTATTATCAGTAATGTTCAGGTTAATGCCCTGAACTTTCAAGCCAGGGATGGGATCTGGCTGTGCATTTGTCCCACATTACAGCTTTCTCCTTAGTGTCAAGCCTTATTAACTATTTCTGTCAAGTTAACTCAGTAAGCTGCTTAAAATTTTCATTTTTGAATAAATAAAAGGAGACTTCTTCCAGCCTACACTGAGCTAGCCAGAGTCTTCAATATTTTGGGGGTTTTGACAGAGAAATGACATAGGAAATGACATGTTAATACTTGTTTTGTACCCAAGGCTTCCAATATCCAAGCCTTGCAGTAGGCACTGAAACTTCATCTTTCAAAGAGGTCCCATCAAACAGTTCTTGACCCAATTCTGCTTACCCAGAATGCAATTTCTGGTATGTAATACATGGTGTATACATCCTTCAAGTTTTACATACGGCCTCAACATTTGTCCACATTAGGAAAATTCAACTGCCTGAACAAATCTTTGTAGATAACCCATGTCCCTTGCACTGTCTACTCACCTTCATTTATCATTCCAGTGAACAACCCCTCTGAACAATATGTTGTATTTTACAGCAATGACTGATGTATTGACCAGCTCTAAGCAGATTCTTCAGCAGAATAAGACAGTATTAAATACACTCACTCTGCCTAGGTTATCCCATTAGTCCTATTCAGAAAGGCACCAGGCAACAGAAAGATGCAAATAGGTTTAATATGCTTCCAAAATAGGCACAATTCCTGTTAGGCACAGGAATAAAAAACAAATTTGGTTTTCATTCTGACTCAACAACATTCACTGACATTATTTCCCACACTGTCAATTTTACTGGCTTTCTCTACTAATGGAGCTCTCTAGGAGTCTCAGTTTTCAATATCATAAATAATTAACTCAAGGTCATAGAAACATAGAATGGTTTGGATTAGAAGGCAGCTTTAAAGATCAACTAGTCTAAGTCCCCTGCCATGGAGGTCTGCATAAGATCCTCATGATATTCTGTACAATTCAGAAACCAAAGAAACCTTCGGTTTCCAACAGCATGCCTTATGGAAAAGCAAGGCTGCCATTTAAGTTCCAGTACATTACACAGAAGAAGCACTGCTGTGCCTTTTAGCTACTCTAGAATTCCCTCCCCCAGCAGCACACAATAACCAGCTCAAACGGGGTGAACAAGTTAGTAATCCTCAATTTACACAACTGGGTGGACTGAAGGAAAAAAGGTCCCTTACGGAATCAAAGCCTGTATTCATTGCAGTCTGCCCAGTGACTCAAAGCCAAAAAATGTTCATTTCCCCCTCTGCACATACTCCCATTTCCAGAATGATGGGAAGGCTTAAATTTGAACAGACTGTAAAGCTTGAAGAGCACAGCTATTTCTGAACTAGTCCAAAATCTTTGCGTTTTGGCCATGTGCCTACAAACAAATCATTACTGAGCTTCTTTTGGTGATAAAAGGAATTCATATCATATACACAGTCCAGATTACTGCCAAAAAATTGAATTGATTTTACTATCTCCTTCCTGCCATTAAACTGCAAAATTAGCATTCACGGGGAAAAAAACTAAAGCTCAGCTTCTTAGTCCCTTTCTTGCTAAGGAGGCAAAACAAGGCCTGTTCTGGAACATCCATCCTCTCTTGACTCCCTCCTGTAACATCTCATTGGGAAGAACAGTAAACTGTGCTTGTTGAAAGCCAGAAATCTACAGTGGAGGGCAACACCAACACCAGTTTTCACTTGGAAATGTCAAGGAGTCTAATGACCTTCAGTTCTTGAGACAACAACTGAAAGGAAAGAATTCCACTCTTCTGCTCAGAAGGCAGATTGTAAAATTTCCACTGTGACAAGTTCCTTCGTAACTCAGGAGTCCCACGTTCTCTCCTGTTTGGCTGATCGTATCAAACTCAACAGTCACTCTAGACCACAACAACATAAGCAAGCCCATTCTTTTAGGACCTGTTTCCAACTATTTCTCAGTCCTGCCCACAAAATCACATTTTTAAAATGAGGAACATATTGGGTAAATAGTATCACTTGCCTAAGACCATGCAAGAAATAAAGAGCCCAGAAGAAAACTCTGATACTCCCACTTTTAATGAGCTATAGTGTATCCTGAATTAAGTGCTTCAAGAATAACTTTTACCTTGGTTTCTAGACCATAGGCCAAAGGAATTTTCACTCAGCTGATCTTTCAGTTCTTTTACATCATCTAATTTACTCAACTTCCTTTAAAGCATCTCTGATTTGACTACATAATTCTGTGAAGTTTTCAGAGCATTTTAGAGTATCTTTAAATAAACCCCCTTATTTGTAACAAGCAAACTTGTTACAATCATCAGCTGTGCCCCTTCTGCTGCACACATGCAGCAATGCATACAATCACATTAATCAAAACTCATGGCTTCTGGATACTTACACTAAAAATCTGGACACTTAATTCTATGGAAAAGCCAAGTAATCATCCCAATTTTAATCCTACTCCCTTTGCAAATTCATGGAGTGTTAAAACTACCAAAAACCAGTACAGGTACCTAATGACATGGAAATTATCCAACAGATGTATAAACACAATCTGAGTTGAGTAACAGTACCAGAGAATAAAACACATCTGAAGGACAAGTGAAAAGATCCAGAGGAACCAGCTTTACTGGTTTATCCATATTCACTTTATTTTGTGAAGTGTTACAGTTTCTTTCGAGATAACTGTGACAGACAAGAATGTAAAGGAAAAAGGTAGAAATCAGACTTAATTATATCACTTTGTACAAAGAACCAGGCAACACACTTCCAGGGACAGATCATCATCTAAACAAGAATTTCAGAGCATGTTTTGGTAGGTATCAAAAAAGTTTAATACCAAACTAAAGACTTAGAGCACCAGAGCAAACAAAGAGCAAGAAATTCAAGAGCTCAACTGCACAGTGCCGATCATTAAATAAGTTTAACAGTAAAATCTCTTTTATAGCAATGGCACAAAAGGTAAAAAAAAGTTCACATTTAGTACAAGAATTACTTGTCTGAATGCAGTCCAAAAATGTCAGATCACATAGCCAAAGATCCTGTTAGAGAGAAAAGCACAGCAAAACCTGCTCTAGTAAATGCAACATACTTCTCTTGTCTACTACAACAGCTTACCCTTCTCAGACTAACAGTTTCTATACCATCACTCTCAAATCTGTTAACAGACGTGCTATTTAATAATGTCCTTACTATGAAAAAGCCTGTCTCAAGTCAACTCATAATTGCAGAAAAAGATTCCAGAAACATTTTTCCCACTTTTGACAAAGTTATGTTCAATGGACTTGAAGCAGTCACAGCATATTTTCTTGAGGTCTGTAGTTTCTTGATGTCAGTTTAAAGATTTCTAGAAAGTTTCAGAGTTTGCACATGACTGCTGCTTGCACAAGTGATAAACAAGTTCTGGGTCATCACTTCAGAAAGTGTTACCAATGTTGTTCATTTGAGTGTGCAAAGTAAACCATACATGAAATCTGAATGAAGCCACCTTTTACTCTGTAAAAAGAGCATGAGATGCTGAAAAGTCCTTGACTCGGGGGAAGCACTACCTAGCACCAACTTAAACACCAGTGTGTTATCAATGCTACTTTCATCCTAAATCTAAACCACAGAACTGTACCAGCTACTAGAAGGAAAATTAGCTATCCCAGTCAAAACCAGGACAAGTAGTAACTGCAATAAAACTCACCTAAACCCCAGGAAGGGCACAAGTCTTCTGTATTAGGGTTTCTCTTCAGACAGAGTCATTACTCAGTTACTCAGGAGCCTAACTGACCATGCACGTACCTATGTAGTATTAAGCTCTGGAGTTAATGAACTCCCATGTCTCAAAGTTCAACTGTTTGTGATGTTAATTCAGCACCAAGATGCCACCAGTGCCCTGTACCTACCACCGCAGGAATTTTCCAGGCATGATGCATCTGAATCTGTTCTAATATTCTTGCTTCCTTCAGCTGCTGACAGACACTCCCCCACTCTCTTCTTCATCTGTGCCCTGACAAAACTCTGTGCCTTGGTAGGAACACAGGCAAGATAGCTCAGAAAAACCAAATGTCTTGATTAACAGTGAGTCATGGCATATTATATGACACGGCACTTATACACTATTTTCTTCTTACAACTCAAGTTACAAAACATATGTTGCTGCATTTACAATACCACTGTTATCCCCCACATTAAACTGAAGTCACAAAGTCTAGACATGACTCTGAGTTTTTGCTCTTGTTTATCTTGATCTCATCAGATGAATGATTAATAGTGCTTAACATGACATTCAAGTCACTTTATGTTCCTTGGGGCAGCGTGCCAGCTCCAGTAACTCGAGATCATTCAGCACAATGGCCAAGATATGTTCAAGGCTATAATATAAAAACGTTATTTTTCTAATCACAGTTCTGTAACATCCTTTTCAGCTGGCCAGATTGCTTTTTTTCAGCAGCAACTCCTCTGTGCCCATTCTGTCAACTGACCTTTTATCAACCAGCCTTTCATAAGGGGGAAGCAGCAGTAAGTGCTGCCATGCCATTTCTCCTAAAAGCCTGTTGCACATTTTTCAGAATTTCATCAACTTATATTCTTTGGACTGTAAGAAATTAACTGGAAATGAACAGCACCATAAAACTTTTCCTGACTTCCCCTAACTTCTGCACATATCAAGTTATTTTAAAATAACAGCTTTGTCCTTTAGAATTCACATTCTCCCTGACAAGCTTGTAAACACAGCCACACCACAGCTTCCAAAAGGCTGACTACATCCACCCTCTAAGCAGGGTGTGCAAAGCTGCATTTGCTGTCACTGGACCAAAAAAGTCTTTCATTAGCACAGTGCCAAAAACCCTTTAGGCCTGTTGGTCAAAATGTCAAGTACTTGGAGGTTCCTGGAGTTTAGTGGTTTTCCTTTGTAGGTCACCTTCTTATAAAAGATACAGTCCACTTAATATAGCACTTAAAAACAGCTTTACACAACTGGTCATGGGTGACTGCTTGCTGGCACTCATTAAAAACAAGCACTAACATTCAAAACTCGTTTAGCAAATAGTCCTAGGACAAAGTCATATTTTGGTTTCAGCAGCCTTGCTAGAACACTCTGATTAGAGCTAGCTCCCTTCTTAAACATCTTCAGATGAAAAGGATCTGTTGAATCTCTGAACAGCAGTAATTACTGATTTTCTGTCAAAGCCCAAGGCCTCGATGCCCACATGTGCTTATCAGTACACTTTGGGGGAGAGACTGTAGAAATTGTTTCTACTGCAAAAGAGTCTCATGGGGCTTTTTCTGCTCCTCTGCCATTGTTAATCCTGACAGCAGAAAAAGAAAACACGCATGCTGGGCTTATGGAAAAAGAAATGCTCTGTTACAAAAATAAACAAAGAGAGATTGAAAGTTTATTGCTGAACTTAACAGCAGAGTCAATCAATCTGAAACAGTTGGAGGAAGATGCAAGTTAACCCACCAACATAACACTATTTTATTCTCTGTTATCACTGTGAAAGGCCGACACGCCCCCCACTGCTGCCCAAATCAGGCAGATATGATCTCCAGGAGAACAAAGGCAAAACCCGTGGAATCTAACCCCTGTCCAGGGAAACTGTTGTGCCAGTGAATTATAAACAGAACTACTCCCTCTCTCTCCTAGTTTCAACACACAGCACAGCAAGCAATGGTTACAAAACCTGCTGGCAGGCAGCAAACTCCGAGCACCAACACCTCCCCTCCCAAAGCACGGGAACACTCCACAGTAATAGGAGACAGCTGAATCCAGCTGCAACTCAACAGCCATCACCTACGACAAATTTCTTGGTAATTCAATGAGAGTTTTCTGGGAGACAGAGCAGCCACAAACACATGGCTGTTTCCTACATGTTACCAGCCTTCTGGGCACTGCCTATGCATGGCTGACTGGATCACCAGTTTGCCTTTTTTGCAGATTTTCAAGCTCTGACAGTCTGTTCATAATCCAGGCACATCAACTGCCAGCAAGGAAGGCATCAGCACCTGACCCACTCAGGCCTGTGGAGCCTGGAAACCATCCCCATAAATGTGTCACGTTGTCTTCATACTGTCTACGCTGGAATACTTGGAGATACTCTGCTCTGTGTATCCAAAAATGCTTTGCTGTACAAAAAAAAAAAAAAATTACTATATTCAAGCACTTACTTCAGTGACTAGCAGTCTGAGCAAAATTCACATTACTTCCACTTCTTAGAACAGCAAGTGAAGGAGAAATGCAGATGTTAAGATCCTTTGATCTGAAGCAAAATGTCAACTCACATGCTTTCAAAGAAATACCATTTCTTCCCAGAGTTGCAAAAATGGAGGAAAGGAAGAGGTGATAAAGAAATCTACAAAGCAACAACATTTGAACACAATCAGCTTTAAAACAAAAGGAAATATGCCTTGGTGGGACCTCAAACTTGATTTTGCCAGGCAAGCTCTTCCATTCATACTCTCAACAAAACCTGCAATGCAACGGAGGAAGAAGGCAAATACAGAAGCAAATGCCAAGTTTTCAGTCATAATCCCAAAGAACCAAGAGAAAAATGCCAGAGTGAAAAGAAACCTAAATGGTTTGAAACTTGCAAGTAGATCTATAAAGGATGAAATTTCACACAAATGGAATTCACAAATATTACCTTCAGAAAGACTATTCTTAAGATTCAAATGTCTCCCTTTGACCTTCAAGACTTCACCTCAGTCTTTTTCACTCAGCTGGCATGCACCAGGAACTCAAGTTGACAATTCTATTTATTTACATGCACCTTTCTGGAATACCAAAAAGTATGTCTGTAGTCTGCTTTTGTAGATAATATGTAAACACTTCTGCAACAGTAAAGGTTTTGAATAACTTCTATGATTCAAGTTAAAAGCCTTCAGTCATTTGCTCACCCTCAATTACTCTATAAATTCTCTTTTGTACCTGAAATTCTGTTACATCCTTCTGCCTTCGTCCTTTAAGTCAGGTACATGGAGATATCATGAAATTTGTCAGAGGTAAATTAAGATCTCCTTTCAAAGCCCATTCTCCCTGAGAAGCAATCCAGGAGTATTTACCCACATTTCTTCTACCCATTCAGAGGCCTTGAGGGATACACAGACTTCAAAAAGCCTTACTGTAGGTTATCAAACACTTCAAAGCAACAGGTCTCCACTTTATGAGCACATTTTGATGCCACAAAGGACAACTGCACAACACAGTTCAACTGCATGGAAGGTGAAAGGAATCATCATCCAAGCAAGGGAAAACCCAATGATTGGAATGAAGGCAAAGAAAATTGTTTTTCTGTTTACCTCCTGTGACTGACAGGTTAAAGTACAGAAGGAAAGAGTCGAGCACAGGGTTTCAGGGCTGCATAAAGAGCCCATTCATCACATTGTAAGGAGTCACATGCATTTGATTGTGTCAGCTTAACAAAGTCACAGTAGGAGAGATTTCTTTAGGAACTATCACTGCTGGAATTACAAAGGCAGTTAAAACACAGAAAAACTGGGACAGGAGAAAGGATGCTGTCCCAAAGGCAAGGCAATCCAGGATGCTACAGGAGGGAAGCACCTGCTGAAAAATGCCTTATCAGCACATAGTGTAAACCAGAAAAAGGAAAAAACGTTTAAAGTGCTGAAGGAATGACAAGAGTTATGCAGCTTGCTTGATCCTTTTCTCATCATCAAATGCTTAACAAGCAGACAAATGGTTACTATTTCTCCAAGTCACAGAAGGCTCACCACTCACCTGCCACTACACTAATTTCATGTTTAAAGATAGCAAGGTGTGTATCTATTTCTTGGAACTGGTACTTGGAAGGGGGGGGAACAGAGAATTATGGGGTAAAATACACACTGAGAGGTTCAGGTATAAAGGGATATTGATTTTAGATGATTTGTATCTTCTCATAGGAAGCATTATAAAACTGGCAGATTAACAGCACTGGCAGAAAGATGCAGCTGTGTTATTATTATTTTGAATAAGCATATTCAATATGGCTAGCAATTCTTTGCTACATCTACTGAATGCCACGATTTACAGAAAGTAGGATCTTTAATCCAATTTTTAGCTCACAGCTATGCAACGTCTCAGGTAGGTTACTGGTGCCAGGGTCAAAAGCTCCAGGAAAAAATACTTTTAGGAGTAAATCTTATTGCTTAATATCATCTCCATTTTCTTTCCCAAGAAAATGCTTTATTACTTATGAGGACCAATATTTTGGCCCATCAAAATGAGAAGTACATAGGATACAATCCAAGCTGTGAGGAAGACGGAAAATAATTCTGAACAACATAATGGCATGCTTCCACGCCTTCCTTCTTGGAAAAGACTATTAAAATAATTCATCAAAATCAACTACTACCTCTTAAGAGCTCAGACTGCTTACACATGGAGCAGAAAGTGGATATACAAGTAGGCAGAGAGAAGGGAATCTTATATAGGAGAGTCTGGGAAAGATTTTCTATAAGTAAAGAGCTGCAATGATATAAGCAGGTAATAGGAGGCAATGGGAAAAGCAAACAATGCAATATTATCATGGGATAAAAATATACATATTTTTACACTAATTACATTTTAGAATACATATTTATTATGGTAAAAGCTTTTCCTAAGTAGAAGCATTTAAAAGCATATTAACTGATGATGGTGGTTCTACCATCACAGCTCTCATCCACTCTCCTTCTCCAATAAGGAATTGCTACCATCAGCTCCATCGTGATTGCATTTAGCACTGGAACACTGACGTAGTGGGCACTACTTAAGACCTTTTATAAGGCTATGTTTAGGTTGAGTGCCTGAGCACTATTGCCATCTAGCCAAGAACAATATCCTTATATTACTGTTATCTAAACACGAACCTCTTCCAGACCAGAGAAAAATCATGCTTTTGAACTTGTAAGTCATGCTAATGAACAAATAAGTCTCTCTGCAGAGACAGTTGCACAGAGCCAGAATGCACAGCAGAGCAAGACAGTGAATCCTAGCTGACATTTGAGCAACAGCTGTGCTGAGGCTCACACAAGACATTGGAAGATGTATAGCATAATGTTTTTTCCAGATCATTTGGAACACTGCAGAATATCACATAATAAAGGCCATTTGGCAAGCCAGTACTGGTACTTTTGACAGCAAAGTGTTTTGGGATGATCCATTAGAAGCATCAATTATTCAGCCTTTTAAGACAAAAAACAATTTAAAAACATCACACTAACAAAACTAAGAAATCACAGAGGACAGGAATAAAAGGGTGAAAAAAAAATTTCAAAAACCAGGAGGCCAGATATGGCAGAGAAACTGATGCAGATTACGATACAATAGCAAGGCTCAAATGGCAAAAACAAATTTCTATGACAGCACTTCAGAAGACCAGGAAAGAGAGGTATCAAACACAAGAAAGACAAACGTTTGTAGTGAGCCAAAATGAAAAAAACACAAACTTCTGTTGTACAGATGAAAGCAAAAACAAAACAAAAAAATCCAAAAAAGATAACATGCTAAGAATGACTGAAAGAATGAAAGTATTTTAACCATTTCATTTCCAAAATGTTACAATTAAACACTGATTCATCCAGATAATTTCTGTTTAGCTAAGAAAATGTCCAGAAAGAATTAAAGCACATAATCAATTATGGACTTTTACCTTGGGTATTCCACCCACAGGCAACAAGCAACTCTCATTATTCAACCAGGAAAGTCAGAGACAAGAATGAAAACAGCCTTCAAAACAGGTGATCTCAAACACACCAATTCAGATACAGATAAGCCTGTATGTTCAAAGTATCTGCTGGCACAACTCAACTTTTCTAACCAGTCTTGGCCAAGATTTTGCACCTTAAACACGTTTCACAACCTTCCACAAAATGGAAAAAGACTGGGTATTTCCCTTACCATGATACTGAGAATGTCCTAGAGAAGTTACAGCAGTACAACTGTGAGTGTGCTGGCTTGGCTTACTAGACATGAATACCTATTCTGACTTCTCATTACACGAATGCTCAGAACTAAATTCTGTGAGGGCTTCAACTCATCCAGTTGAGAAGGTAAATGCCAGTTCTCATGTCAGCTGATCCATGACAGTGGGCCATGCACATACCCAGAATTTGTGGCAAACGCAATTACAGCCACAGCCCAACATACATTAAGTAGCACCAGCATGTTTTTGCTGCTGGCTAAAACCACACAGTTGCTGTGACTGAGCTGATACAGTAAACTCATTAATCCATGATAAATTGGATAGTGAGCCTAAGATGAATGCCTCTTCCACTTAACTGTGCTGATATCCACCTTAATATATCCTGGGAGAAGTATTAATTACAGTTCTGGAACTCTCTAACTAGAAGGTACTTTTGTCCAGTGCTTGGACATTACTTTCATAGAACACCTAACTGAGCTGCGGCCGCCTCTCCGCATGCTGTGCCTGCTAAAACTTACAAAGGCTCATGCACCAAACATTTACAGACATTGCCACTGGCTCAGAAAATCTGTGAGCCACCATCTGCTAAAGACTGGGAGAGTGTCCTAGGCAAGTGACACAAGGTGCTTCCCCACCCTTGTGCTCTTCCTTGTGCGTCTGTTACCCACTACTGTCCGAGATAGGATATCGTGCATTGTTTAGTCTAATTCCAGCGAGAATGCTTGCAAACAGATTTCTCTGTCCTAATCATCAAAAAGATACCAATTAGCCAAGGTTCTGATTACATGCAGCCAGAGTCAATACTTCTCCTTTCACTTATAATTAATTGAAAATTACAGAACAAAAATCTTTTTATATGAGCAGCATCTCAGCAGAGAACAAACCAGTACAAGTCCCATTTCTTTGAGGACAATATAAAAACATAAAAGCTGGTAAAACCAGTTATGCTCAGTCTTGTCACCCAAGTTCCCATACATTCAATTGAATACTTCAGGAATCTTCCTGGTATTATTACAGTTATCTAGCAGGCATTAACAGGTTGTAGGCTCATGGTCCACATTTTTGAAAGTTATTTAAAACACTGAAGCACTTATGTCAAAACTCATTTTTCCTAGTCCTAGCAAGCCTAACAGGTAATCAGTCATATGACTTACATTTTCCTGATCAGAAGACAGTGGTGGCTCCACTAGAAGAAGGCTCTCTTGAGAGCTGTCCTCTTCAAAGGCTGCCTGTGTTGTTGCAGTGTCAGACATGTGTCCTTTTCTGAGCCGTAGACCTGGCTCTGGAGAACCAGCATTATCGAGTTCCGTTAGTTCATTCATGAGATGCTGGAAGCCTTCTCAAATACTCTCTTTCCTCTTGGTTCAGTTTGGCTGATTATGTCTTGGCTCTGAAAGACAAACAGTCTGTGTAACTCAACTGAAGTTAAAAAGAAGAGTGCAAAAGTTGGCTGGAAGAAGAACTTGCTTACAAGCTACCAAAGAACTACGACAACTGCTTTTATATGTGCCCAAACTCCCACAGGATCAGTTACACAGATTTCTACACTGCTGGATAATGAATTCTCATCTTGAGACCACTAACAGTTTCATATCCTAACACAAGTTAAACACCACTTTGAAAGATGATAGAAAAGTGAGTTTCATAAAACAGTAAATCTACAAAACCACAGCAAATTTTTATGACTTATTTCTACAAAGTTGCAAGCACCAGACTGTTAATACTATTTAGAAATAAACTACTTATCACAGATACTCTATAATTATTGTATTTTTGCAGGTATGAAGCCCATACCCAAGCCCAATCATCCGGACTAGGTTTCACCAGAACCAGGACATTAAGTACTGGTAATAGCAATCAAGGGAAGCTCAAGCAGAGCTCAAGCAGCAACTAATTTCAGACAGACTGCAAGGAGGGCGATCCCTTGCTTAAATTAACATGGTCACAATCACTGCCAGGAATGGGTTTGTACCTTTACTTGTGCAAGGAATTAGAGCAGACAAATTTAAACACTGTTCATTCCGTCAGAGCCATCAGAAACAGGTAAATCCCTCCGAAAACAATAACCCATGATTTCTACTCAGAAAAGTAATTGTATTTTATACTTACAACACTGCAAAAAGGATTCAGGGCAAATTTAACTCAAAATGCTAAAGAATTGCTCAAATATACAGAAAATTTGTGACAACTGTTAATCTGAGCCCTCATGCAAGAGTATTATCGGTTACCCATTTGTGGTGGTGTCACTTCAGCAGCCAGGTAAGAGAGACCTGTTTGACACTGGTAGCCTTGGGAGGCACAATCTCCAGAGAACTTTGCAATCTGAGTGCCAGAAAGCATCAGAATGCATTATGAGAATGAAGCCACAGCTGAGATTTCAGAATCACTCTGAATGACAATCTATTCGTTTTGCACTAATCACTTGGTGTCATTCTTATTACTGTAGCACCTAAGTACTCAGATGTGACTAATGCATAACATTAAGACAACCCATCTAACAAGTTTTAACTTGCCAGTATGCATAATTAAATTGGAATTTTAGTGCCCAATAAAAGATGCTGAAATTTGTCATAATGTAGGACGGAAAATTAAAAATATAAGATGGGGAATTGATATTGGCAGTTTTGTAATAAAATGTCACCTCCAAAAAGCCAATAAGTAATGTATTCTGTCCTTACAGGAACTCATTTCATTTACATATGATCACTGCAAGATAATTCTCAGCTCTGACAAATGGGCTATAGTTAATTTTGCTGCAGCAGTTTGTAATATCATATCCCCTCAGCTGCCTGTCAATCCTCAAAGGAGAGAGCTGCTAATGAGCAGGTAACACACTCTGCAGAACTAAATGATACCTCAGGTTGTCCGAGTTCAGTATGGCACACTGCTTTCATTACCCAAGATGGTAAAGTGACAATATGGCAGTGGAGCAGATGGCATCCCCAGCTTCCTGCTACCTTCACTACAGGGTCAGCAACCTCCATCTGAGAAGCAACATCTAAAACAGCCACAGCTGTTTACTCGGTAAACACAAGAGTCACAGGAGAATTAAGGTGAGGCTTAGCAACATTACACAGGAAGCTCAGTGAAAAAGTTGAGCAAGTAGATTTTACGAACAGGAACAAATATTTAGAAAGCCACGGAACAAAAATCTTGACTGTTTTTGTCATATTTCAAGCAGCCAATTCACAAGCCTATTTTTATGCAAGAAACATGAAGACATAATCACACTGCCATTTGGCAAAACTGATGTAAGAAATAAAAGAGTATGCAACAACAACTACAGTTTGAAATTAAGCTAATGGGCATCTTAATTTAAAAGGCAACCTATAAGAGACTAACTTCAGTACAGTACTATGCTGGTTTTGGCTGGGGTAGAGCTAATTTTCTTCCCAAGTAACCATTACATGTGATGGAGCCTGGCTTTCCTGGGGATGGCTGAACACCTGTCTGCCCATGGGAAGTGGTGAATGAATTCCTCGGTTTGTTTTGCTTGTATCCACAACTTTTGCTTTACCTATTGAACTGTCTTGATCTGAACCCACAGGTTCTCTCCCCCATCCCACTGGGGCAGACTGAGCAAGCAGCTGTGTGGGGCTTAGTTGCCTGCTGGGGTTAGACCACAACAAGTACGCTGAACCAATTTGAAGCTGTAGATAAAACCAGAAAAATGCAAGTAAGCATGGCAGCTGTTTATAAGTAACAGTTACACACAGGCACACCCCCTTACCTGATATTCCCCACATTTCAAACAGGTAGTCAGTAAAAAAAAGCCCTAGTTAGTCCCACACATGGGGCAATTTCATGAGACGTTTAACCAGCAAGTTTTACTAGTTCTTCTTTCTGCCAGATTTGAGCAATAGCATTACCTATATTGCCTAATGGCCTGTCCTTACATCACCTCTGTGACATTGTGGGAGCAATGCTCTGGGATGCAGCACAACCACACAACAGGCTGAACCACATTTGGCCACGATGCTTGCGAAAGGCTCTGCTAATACAAGAAGATACAGGAATGCCAAGAGACTTTTACATCAGGCCTTGAGGATTTACTTCACGAGCACTCGCTGCCAAGCATTCACTAAGGTTAAAAATAAAAGATGCATTTCACCTCCAGCGAGTCAGATTTGCATTCAGCAGCAGAACTGGACTTCAGAGCTCTGCAGAAACAGAAGCTGTTTCTTGAAATTACAGTGGGATTGTTCAGTGAACTAAGATGTTTCCATGTCACTCATGCAGGATCCTCTTAGTGCTAAATATGCTTGCCCTAAATGAGCATGCAAAGGTAAGCAAGATAAAAGCTAATCCAAAAGCATCACTACTGGGTTTTAGTTCTTTTTAAAAATGTACTACAAGAGCAAGAAATACATGACTGAATGCAACAGGAAGGTGCCAAAAGAGAAGTGCTAATAGCCTGAAATATTTGTTCACAAGTGAAAGAAAGCAGTGAAGATTATGAACAGGAAAGGCATAGGTGGTCTTCAAGTTCTATCATAAAGTTTCTATGACTCACAGTTCAGTGAAGGATGACCTTTTCTTAAGAAATTAGGAAGCCTAAGTATGGTCAGTAGCATCTAACCAGAAGATGACGGTTGAACCATTGTGAAGGAACTTATTGCCCCATTCTGTCTAAGATTGCACAGTTCACAAAAACTAGAAAATGGAAAGCTATAGAACACTCGAGGTCTTGGAAAATATTGTTTTGTGTTTCACTGAGACTATAAATCTCATAAATTAAGTCCTTCAACATTTTTTTGTAGCATGCAAATTAAAGGTTTCATTAAAATTAGCTTCCATTTAAAGAGGAAGTTGCCATTATGACTTAAAATCTACTTAATGATTGCATACATAATATCAGCATGTAGATGAATCAGTGAGTTCCTGCTGTGCTTAAAATAAGCTGAGAAAAGCATCTACAGAGTTTGGTCTGGTGGGTTTTTTAACACAAAAAACTTCCAAATGCTCCGTCAGCTTTTAGAAAGGACTTGGCAGTTTAACACAAGCAGAGTTCTAAACACAGCCTATAAACACAAAATGAGGCACTCCTTGAGTCAACTCAGTGTGCTGCTGCCTTGCCACACAGCCCTAGAGCAGCCTGAGCTGCTCCCTCCACCCCGATTCAGCAGCAGCCAACCCCACACAAGGACAGCCAGTGCCACTTGGAGGCTCAGCCCTGCCATCTTTCCAAACAGAACTAGAAGGCAAAGCTATTTCAGCATTCACTGCAATTGTGCAATGTCACAGGAGTCAACACTCACAACTGCAATGTATTTAGGACACTGCCTCACTCCTAAAGATGATAAGGAAAGACCAGTTACACAAACTTAAGCACCACAGGATAATGCTATTATTCTCTGTATGACACTCCCTAGGATAAGCACTACAGCCCTTCTAACCTCCCAGAATTCACCTGGCACAAGGACTGATTTACTGCCTAAGCCAAATGATGACATGTGGTAATACAACAAAGAAAACACATTAACAGTAGTGTTTGTAGTTAATTTTAAAAGATCTGTCACTCCCTTTTTAGGATAAAACACAGTCCTGGATGGTCAGACTACCTCCCACTATCCCTAGGCAAAGCAATCTCTCCAGTACTCCACTCTTGTCAGTATGGTCCTTCCTATAAGCAGCACAAGAATGATCCTCAAAAGGTATTTAATTCTGTCTCTAGGTCGTATTTGGAAGAACAATGAAAACTGCATCTCCCTACAATCCCCTCTCAGCTGCCTTACTGGCAGAAACTTTCCTGTTCAGGTAGGCATGGCATCCACTCTACACTCCTTCCTTGCTAATCCTCTTCCAAAGCATCCACTAAAGCAGCATAAACAACGTATACACAGTGGATGATTCTTCCTAAGATTAACTCATTCCCCCTACCAGAACTTAAGTTATCAAAAGAACAAAAGGCCATCATGAAAATTTCAGGCTACGCATTTCTCAGAACATTCATTAATGCTTAATGTTTAATGAAGGGCTTGAGTGCCTGAAAAATCTTGTAAGAGATGCTATATCAATCTCCAGACTTTGCCTTGCCTGTGTCCCTGTGCCGTGACAGCTACAACCATGCCAATGGAACGGCAAAGCTGATGGAACAATAAAACCGTACCAAACCCCAAGGTGTTTAGGCAAGGCCTCAGTAACAGAACAGGCACAATTCCATCCCCAGAACTCTTAGGACAGGTACAAATGGCAGAGCACTTCCACTACAACCCATGGACAGACTGATTGGGGTAAGAATACAGCCTGTATAGGGTGATAGGGAATTTTGTGCTTACGAAACAGTTGATTATGGCTACCTTGAGTGAAATAAGATGTACTAATTGAAATGTAGTTCTCTTGGCACATAGGATTTTTACTTTATTATCTTCTGGTAGGGAGGTTCTGTCACAAGTAGGCTTCACAAATAGAACAGTAATGTCAACTTGAAATAAGGGATTTTTATCTTCATTTTCTTCTTTTTTATTTAACAGTCTTTCAACGACTGAGCTGTCTTTTTCAATTCAGGAGTTAAACATCCATAGTTAACATTCCAAATATTCTCTAAAGCTACAGAAAAAAACAAAGCAAACAAGGGTATGTATGAACGGGAGGAGAAGGAAATTCTCACAGAAGACTTTGTTTCTCAATGTACCCTAAAGGAAAAGTACGAATCGGGCTGTAAAAATTCTTTGGAGGTCATCTTTAACAAAGAGGAACAATGAGGAAGTAATCCAACACCTCTTTTCTTGATGTAATTTCCCTAGATAAAGAGGCATCTACAAAACAAAGATTAGACTCCCGCAGAGGGTCAGTGGCCAAAAAGCTGTCTTTGTAACTTGTAAACTGTCACTGGACGCTTCAGCCTAAGCTATTTCACAGCAGGCTGCAGAGGCAAACAATCAAGCACATTCTGATGCATCTGGATCCAAAGAAAGGGAACAAGCCAGCAGCCTGCCTGCATTATCAAAATGCTTCCATTTCAGAGGATCCCATTACATTGTTACAACATTTGTCCAATTTGTACTGCAAATTGGACCCCATTTTTTTAACTGGGTTAAGAGTTATGTCAGAGGTTGGCCCACCCCCAGAGCACAACGTCCGGTCCTTACAGACTGGACGACTGCTGTAAATCAGTTTTACTCTTCAATAAACCAAACCCAAGTGAATTGCCACAAAAGCAGTACAAAACTAAGAACAGAAGTTCAAGTTCTTTTCACATTACATTCCACAAATATCCACAGCCTAGACCTGGAAAACTTGCTTCTGGTTCATTTTTCATTAAATGACTCAGTTTCTCCAAGTGAGAAACACCTATCTTTTGCCCTTCTATGATTTTACTTCTATGGCATGCTACTCACACCAACTTGTTTCATGGCTGCCAACAACAAAAAAATGCAGTTCTTTTATGTTAGTAACACTTGGGATCACAGACTGTCTAAAAGTGAAAGACTGAAATAAAACATCACTTTCCTCTTAAGTGAAAATTCAGAATACATACTTTTAGCTACTGCCTCAAGGACATCCAATTCACAAAACTGTTGGGCAAAGATGAAGAAACCAAAGTATTTGGAGCAGGCACTAAAATCCAGAGCTAGACCACGAAACTTAGGTTACATTCATTTAACCCCTTTCTATAGAGTGAATCTTTGTATGGGAATGTGAAGGGCACCAAGACAGCAGCAATCCAGAGGCAAGTATTCCCCTACCCTTCCTCCTAGGAAGCCTGAGTTTCAATCTGTAAAAAGTGAATCAAGGTCTTTTACACCTCAAGAAACTGCTCCAAGGCCTGGAGCAATTGTACAAAAACAAACACTACAGCCCTGCTTTTAAAACCAAAGAGGAATATGTACATTTCGGGCTGCAAACTTCCAGGAGCAAATCATTAGGACAGCTGCCTTCAGTGCTTCTTACTGGCCTGCTTGGACATCTCTTTATTTAGATGCCATCACTGTGCAGATTTAAGGCCTGGCTGGTGCCCAGAGGGGGCAGCTCCACTTTCCCCTGTTTGGGCAATAGACAGCTCCACTTCTCACAGCTGCCCACCCCAGAGGCACTCTGATGTTTGTCACAACCTCTTCCAGGTGACAGCGTGGAAAAATATTAACCGGGGGAGGGGAATGAGATCATCATTTGTCACGAAAGACGCAAATGCTGTCAAACACATAAACTGAACTGGCTCAAAGCTCTGTCGGGGAAGCAGCATGGGCAACGTGACAAACAGCAGCACCCCACCCCCAAAGATTTAACTCTACATATTACAGGCAATATTCTCCTAATCTATGAAAAACTGGCAGTTATCTGTTGGCCCTAACCTTTAATGGTTATAAATGTACACATCATGGCCTTTACTATGACTTGTTGGCCAGGGGCAGGCCACACCTGTCACAGCAAACCAGACACCTTACCAAGATCACTAATTTTAATAGAGCCCACAGGATGTCAGAGGCCAGAGAATAATTTGGGTTTTAAAAGACAAATATTGTTGAGAGGTACAAAAAGCTGATGTGAACATTTAGTGTCCTCTACATTTAGTGCCACTCTTACAGATACAAACTTCTTTTCTGGTAACATAGTTCAAAATCATCTTGAATTCTGAAACAAGACCAAGGACACCAATACCGTAAGACATCACTGATGCAATTTAAAAGTAGAAATGTGAAGTTAATCTTTTACTTTCTACTGTCCTATGACTAAGGAGAGATTTCAAAACACCCAGTCTACTTATGAGGACACTGCTAAAATGAAGTAGGGATGTGGCTTGAACTCAAAACACATATGCAGGTCCTAGACCAAGACACTCACACAAATGTCATCTTGCTGTGGTTTGTTTGACCAAAATACTTTTTGCTACTACCACTGTTCCCCACAGAGGTTTTTGCTGCAGTCTGTGGTCTAACCAGTACAGCTATATCATTGCAAATTGTAAGTTTGAAAAAGCTTACAAACATAAACATGTTTCATGTTAATTTACACATGATCAGGAAGCATTTTGTGAATATACATGTTAGGCGTTTTCCATGACTTAACAACACTTACTGGTGCATTCAGATAACCATGGGGGGTGATGGGGGAGGTGTATGTGTGTGATACACATCTCTTCCAACTGAAAAAAAAAAAAAAACTCAAAACCAGAAAAGCCCCTCAAACACACAATGGAGTTGAGGAAAAAAAAACACTGTAAATGAGCTGGACAATGAGGAGCACTTACCTTCTAGATACTTTCAGTGAAAAAATTATCATATTCCTACTTTGAAGCATGTAATTGCCATCCACGCTTTGGTAACAGAGCTACACTGCTTGCTAAGTACAATGAGGACTGGCTGTAACATTGGATTAATGACAATCAGCACCATTACAGGAAAACAAAGATTATTTTTTCTGTCAAACTATTTACAGAAGATAATTTACAACATAAAATACCAACAACAGCAGATTAAGCAAAAAATTCCTCAAGGGAAACAGACACAATGTTTACACTTATGAAAATCTCTTATTACAAAACAGGAATAAAGGCTCAATTTCACCTAAAAAGGAAAAAGTTGAAGTTAGACATCCAGGTTGCCTTTATCGTGGGTAGAATACAACATTTACTCTAATTATGAAATCCACAAAAGAAAACACAGCACTGTGTGAAGCATTTACAGTAAGCAATGGTGGATGTCTATCACAGCAAAGCACTACCGACTACCCTCACACCTACACAGGACCCCCCAAGGCAAGGTAAGATAGAAAAGACAGCATTCCTGCAGGATCATTTACTCCTGCTCAAGTACTTGGAGTCATAAGGGGGTCTGCAATACCCTTCCTAGACTTGCAAGTGACATGCAGGGATCTGGGGACATCTAACAAGGGGAAAATCACAACCATGCAGCCCTGTAAATGCAGCACTGCCAGTGCCAGCAGGAGCCCATGTGCTCCATATGGAGCCACAAGGCCAAGAGGTTCATCAGGCTTCCCCTGTCAGAACTTCAGCTTTTATTCAGTTTAGCTGTGACAGCAGCTTTTGTAACTGCCCAGATGCCATTTGCTTCTGTTGACCTTAGTGTGATATAACCTCTAGTTATATTCCACAGAAAGAGGAATTTACAGTGATGTTGAGAAATACTGGCCTAGCATGACAACAGTGGAGAGGCAGGATGCAGTACACATGAGCACAGGCATGGGATATGAGACAGGACACAGCCTTGCCACCAGGAGACTCCTCAGCTAAAGAACTCATTAATGCACAGTTAAAAAATGCAGACCTGTAGCTGGACAAACCTGGCTTTAGGGGTAACAAAGAAATTGTAATTAACATACATAAAGGGAACCATGTATAGTAAACTCAGACATAACCTGGAGCTTTAGACCAATGAAGAAAATAAAGAGGGGTAAAAGCATATTAGCAAGAACACCAAGGAAATTCAAGTGGATCCTGGAGGGAGGAGGAAGAAACAGGCAACATCAACATCATACTCCTCCCAACAAATGACTTCCAGGGCTGACACCCTCTGTTATCCTCTCCAGCAGTCCAAAGCTCCTGACCTAAAGACCCAGATCAGCGACGAAGGATGAAAATAAATCACAGAGAAGGGACAGAAAGCAACAAGTCCATGTATTACAATTTTAGCTGCGTTTGGCAACATTTTCCTGCACGTAACTGCCACATTCCTCTAAGTATCATTAGTTCATAAAGAAAAATTGAGTCACACTGTTAAGATTTCCATTGTACCAACAATAAATTCTTGGCCTTACTTGCATGCATGTTACTTTTATAAACAGACACAGGTACAGGGGGTACTTCCTCTGACCATAAACAAGAACATAACAACAAAGGAGAAGGAATGCAAGACTCCATCCATTTTGCAACTCTGAAGAGCATTGTTGTCTTTAAAGCGTTACAGGAAAATTACAATAGAATAACAGGGTCTGAAACAGCCCCAGGAAAAGCAACAAAATGGGCCACCTGAACCGGTAACATTCTCTGCCCAGAGAGGGAACTCTGTGCTGGGGTGACCTGTCAGTGTTGTTTTGTACCTAAGGGCCCCTCAAACATGTATACACACTCCTACAACAGCACCTAAACACACAACAGTGAGCCAGGCACTCACTGTCTGTGCTTTCTGTTTGCAGAAAGAATCTCTAGACATCATAGAAGACACTCCATTTCTTTAAGGAACCCTAAGAACAGGAAGGAAACGTGGCCAAGTCGATAAGCCTTTATGATCTTAAGAGTAGCAAGGGTAGGAATTTCAGTTGATTTCCTGGACAAGGGCCCAGACAGGAGGAACACAAGCAGAAAGCAAGAACTGGGTCAGCAAACTACTGAATAGTTATTTGTCCTAGTTTTCAAATACTCATTGAAGGTACTCTTGCCCTAGCCCAACTGCATCTGTAAGGGCTGTTAACACACGTAGAACTACACAGATAAACTACTCTGGTAAGAAGAAAAAAATACCTTAGGCTGACACAACACCTACTGTCAATGGAGTTAGAAAAAGCAGCTGTGCATTTCTAGGATAAGTCTGTTCTCTCCCTGTAAGAAAATCAAGCTATCTAATGTAATTTTGATGTGAAGGCAAACTACCGTATCCATGGTTGTGACCGAGAGGTAACACAGCTCTTCAGATTCATCTGATGTGCACAGACAGACAGACAGAAGACACAGGCCAAGCTTCTCAGCAGAGACTGAGTGCTACATATAGAAGCCAGCCACTAATTTGTATGCCAGAGATGCACTCAGCTGAGTTCTCTGGCTGAGAACTCCATACAGGGGGTCAGATCTGAACAGAGCAAAAACACCACCTTACCCACTTGTATCCCCAGGTATGCTATTATGGAAAGCATGAAAGGTTCTTCCAGTATTGACAGCACAGTAGTGGCAGACATGATTTTGGGAAAAAAGCAGACACTGACAGGCTGTAAGTCCTAAGGAAAGTCAATAACCAGTGCTGTGAATTTAATACATTAGAAAAAACAGAAGGAAAACCTTGGCGGACAATCCACCTGCCCAGATAACCAGGCAAGTCCTGACCTATGTAGATAAGCAAGCAGCTGTAGCTAAGTAAACAAGTAAGCTAAGTAAACAAGTAAGAAGTGAAAGAAGCCTTGAATTTATGAAATACAAAATCTGGTACCTATTTTTAATATGAACTACTTAATCTGCAATAGTTCCTAAGTTTTACATCACATTTTACACATTTACTAAATTATTTAAGAGGTTTCCTTGGTGATAGGAAAGAAAGCTTTATGTAAAACCAGAGGTGACCACTCAAAATTGTAGTTAAGATCTCAACCCAGCACAAGTTTTCCTAATCCTCATGTCTACAACAGCACCACCTCAAACAACAATAAGAAGTAAAAATACCAACCCATCAACCAAGGTAAGGTCACACGGGGTTAGCGGATCTGGTTAGGCGACCTTAAAAAAGTCATTATTTGACACAGCAATAGGCAAACTTTGGAGCTTCTTACTACAGGATAAGGATTCACATGCAAAATGGATAAACATACAGGGTAAATCCATCAAAGGGTATTAAGCACATGAAGCCACCTTTAGCTGTAAAAACCTCTGAATACCAGTGCATGTCTGTCTTACGTTGCTGGCACATTCATGCTTAGAAGCTATTTTCTTCCTTAGGGGAGGGACATCCTCACTCAAAATTTAGAGTTCTGTCTAAGGAAGGACAGCAAAGGTCTTAATGCATAGAAACAAAATGAAACAGGGAGTAAGTCAAATTATTATAAGACAGAAAACGAGAAACTCTGTAGAAGAAAGGGTGAGGGTTGAAACAGAAAATTTCCTAGGAACACCAGGCAAAGCACCCTAAGAATACCAATAGCTCCCCAAAGGCATCCAAGAAGCCAGTAGGCACTACCCCGAGAGGCACTGGCCAGCGACTCACATAAGAGGACAAGGGGACAGAAAAACCCTATGGCTGCCAAGTTTCTTCCTTCTGCCCTGAATGGCCAGCTTGGCTGGGACTGGTAGGTGGTCCTGCAACTTGGCCAGGCTTCAGACTCAAAGGGTATAAAAACGGCTCAGTAAGAGGTGCTGCAAGCTGGCACATTTGGCATGCACACGTCAGGATTTCATCCTGCAGCAGGGGACACAGCAAGTGAACCGTGCCACGAACACTGCCAGGGCACAGCTCTCACACTCCCCACCACCTCAGCACCAGTGACACACAGAACCCGTTGAGCACAACCAGCCCAAAGCTTCTTGGTCTCTCTGCTCCAGGGAGGTCTCGTCACTTTGTGCATGGCTGACACACAGGGGCAAGAAAACTGAGCAAGGGAAGCACAAGAACATAAAGATGTTTCTGTAGCAGGGCTTGGAGGCACGTGGGTGGATATCACACAGCCTGCTTGGATTACACACAACAGGGTGCTCAGAGAGTCTCAGGGGGCAGAAGGCAACGCAGCAGCTCCACAATGAAGGCAGAACCCTGAGCCAGAGGGATTTCTAGTTTTTCTAGTTTATGCTACAGCTGTCCTGGACTGTCAAGTTTCAATGGAATTAACTTGCTTTCTTCCAGAGACTTAAAGAAATCAAAACACTCAGAGTGCCCCAATTTTTGTTCTTACATGCAGATGATATTAAATCTGTTAACTATGATTTTTAACTTCTTTCAGGTATAGTGTTTAAACTGTCACACAGCAATTTGATGTCACTGATTTCTACTGACAAAATTCAGAACAGTAAGAGTAAATGGGGGGAAAAAAAAAAGAAAAAAACCCCACTCCATACACAAAAAAGAGCCCCAGACTCCAAAACTAGAAAACAAACAAAATAAACCCTTCAAAATACCCCAATCCTAATTATTGATTTATTGCTACAGTTTTCCTCCTCAAGGGGAAAAGAATGACATCTTCAAGTCCTGTCTCTGACTGGTTTATATTCTCCTGCACCTCACCTCAACAATCAACTCCAATTTGGAAGCCCCACTTGTCACACTGTCACCTTGTTACAGAAATATTCAAATTTCTTGTAAGCCTCATTTCTGAGAAATGCAACACAGAACAATGAAACAAACACATCCTGTACCTTCCACATGGAGTAACAAACAGCAGTCATCTTAACCACTGCAATAATTTTCCCCAACACACCAACTCTAAATCTAATTATTCATCATTCCTAACTCTAATTTGTTACTGCTCTCTGACAAACAGCTGTGCTACCTGTGAGGAAGCACAGATCAATTTCTCTCACCTCAAATTCCTCACTGGTTCCTGATGTTTGTATTCAATCTTGGGAAGGTTACAGTCCAAGATTCCTACAACAAACATGTGTAATCAACATGAAGGCTGTTTCTCCAAGGAAATTAAAAAACAGATAATAAATTTACATAGAGAGGGAAAAAAAATCCAAAGAGTATGTGTCCTACACAACAGCTTGTAAACATTTACATCACATTGGATGACAAAATGCATGCATTCATCTAAATTAACATCCTTCCATTTTTGTAGGCTCACTCACCCAGATAACTTTGACTTAAACTTCAGACAGTTACAACTAAATTGCATAAAGATGCATCAGCACAAACCCAAGAAAAGCAGGAAATTTTCAACCATCTCCACTATATCATCCTCTACAAAATGTTCAACTTAACTCCACATACCGTATCTTATCCAAACTCTCTCCCAAACCATTCTCTGCCTCAGTACTTGTTCAAGCTGATTTATTACTGTCAAATACATTAATCTGCATGTTAATCTGCCTCAGGTCACTGGAAGTTAGTGAAAAGGGACCTTTGTCAAGCCACATAAAATGTTGCTTTTGGTCCACATGGGAGTTTGAAATCAGAGCTTGGGAGAGATCCTCTATGACATAAATATTACAGCATGAAAACAGCAAGGAATGCAGAAGACTTTTCCTGTAATCCATTTCCAGTTTCTCTGCTTCACTTCATGGCATGTTGTTAAAGCCTAAAAATTTCACTAAATGAAGGCTGAGTTTATCTTAGGATCCTGTGTTGCTGGAGTTGTAAAGCACCAGCCTGACAGCTTCAATCTGACATTCATTGCACTCCAGTGGAGGAGGGAAGGCTTGTAATTTATACAACCTACTTCATCCATACTGCAAGTAGTACACAAGACAGAAAATCTGGCTCCAACACTACACATACTACATTATGTACAGTAAGTGCTGGTAATATTTCTATACAAAGTCTTACATCCAACAGTTTAAAACCTCCCCAGTTGTATGGCTTCCTTATTCAACATTTCCAATAGAAAGCAGAACTGGTTTTCACTAGCAGACCACTCGCTTCCTAATGTAATCAATTCTCTAGACAACGTACCAGACGATCCAAGATTTTCAGTACAAACAAACCAAAAGTTCAAAGATGAATAAAGACTGTTGGGCAATCCCTGAAGAGAAGGAGTTTTAACATACACATCCTGCATGTTTGCTTAGCAACTGGATCACCACAAGCAGCACAATATGTTGGTACTGGTCTATTACCTGTCACGTCCCCTGAAGAAGCAGTCTCGGACGCAAGCAGCAGTAATGAGTATATTCCCCACCTTTCCTTTTTATGTTTGCCTAGTAATTAATTTTAAGTGCCAGTAATTCTCAATTGCTCCATCATTAGCATGACTAAATGTCATTCTATGATAGGAATTATGCAACTATGCTTTGGTCAACCCCAAATACCGCCACTGTTACCTGTGACTCTGAATGTCGTAACAAATAACATGTTTATGAACTGTACATTTATTACAAAGACATTACTTCCATTACTGTCCAATTCATGAGTCCCTTTGGCTTGAAATGAGAAAGTGTTACCTCAAAACAGCACCTTCAAGAAGGAAGCACTGAGCTTTAAGGAAGTTTTAATGTCTACATGCGATAGTCTCTCAAAATGTAATGCAATTTCAGGTGGTAGTACAAGAACTACTGGACACATCATGTTTACTGCTAAAAGAAGAGGAATGTGGAATTGTACCTTCTCAAGGATGGCCTTAGCCTACAGAAAACACTCATGTGAGTCTTGCAGGCAGATAAGCCCTCAGGCACTTGTATAATAATGAACTATTGAAGCAGAGCCAAGACATGAGTTTTCAGAGGAAAACAGTCATGGGTTCTGCGATCATGCTTTGTTTCTCACAATGACTTTACTGTGATGTGTAACAAGGGGCTGTTTGATCCAGTTAACCGATACAGAAAAAGTCAGCTGGAAAGGGCTTACACGAAAGAATGAAAAACCAATGTACTTCTGAGAGCATCTTGTACCACCTTCCCAACAGCATTTCAATACTCTGCTGCTCCCAACCCAACACGTGCCACGGTTATTCAGAGTCCTGCAGAGCTGTACTGCTACATCAACCCTGACCTTACCTGAGCATTTGAGATTGTGCAGTGTCATCTCCGACAGTCTCGTACATCATCTCCCTTTGCCCACACTGACCCCTGTCCTGGAGTCCTTCCAAATCATCTGACACAACTGGCATTTTCAACAGAATCACACGCTGCTTGGATGTTTGGGAGAGAACATTTATGCCAGGGCTCTGAAACTTGGTCAGCTTCTCTTGCTGTCTATTAAGGACAAGCTTAACTTGAAACTGAGTTTGCCTTCAAGGCAGAATACATCCTATCCTTAAACTCTAGAGCATAGGTTCATGGCCAAATTAGAAGAGTTTTACAAAGTAACTAAAGCCAATAGACACCTCCTGAGTTATTTTAGTAACAAGTCATTTCTGACTGAATCAAAGACTGACAAGACTGAATCAAAGACTTCTTTTGTAACCCAGAAAGTTTTAACATTTTATTACTGACCTTCTTTCTTTACAGTCCCAGTTGATACAAGAACGCCAGAACAAACACCTATGAAAAATCCTAATAGAGAGAAAGAAGGCTTTAGCAAACTATACCCAGTGTTTCTGGGGGATGATCTAAAAAGAGACCAAATAATTAGTATATATTTAAATAATATGGTATTTAAATTTAGTATTCCTCTTCTATACCAAAAATGTATTTGAAAATTGCCCCTTGAGAAACACCTTACAAATCAAGTCTAAGCTCCCTAGCAACTTCCTTCCCTGCATTAGTGAAGCTTGTAAAAAGGAAAGGATTTTTATAAGACATCTATTACTGAACTATTTCTGTAATGCTGCAGATTTCATATGGTTGCCAATTATTAAAACGTCACAGAGCAGGAATTCAAAAAGCAGTTGCACTTAACTATGGACATTAAGATAACCATGACACAAGCCTTTTTCAGCATCCTCCTTCTAATTTGGAATATGTATAGGTCAGAGAACCACTAAGTAAAGCTTTTATTGACTTTATTATGCTTTTCTCAACTCTCAGACCACTCACCTCGGAAAACAATCCACTCTGTTCCCCACTGAAGGTACAGCAGGCAGAAAGCCAATAGTTGGCACTTTGTCACATAGCTACTTTAATAAAAATTATGAATAGGCTCTTACTTTTATTTCTACAGTCATGTTCCATTAAAACAAAAAACTATTTGCCTAAAAAGATTAACACTGAGAACAGCAGAACATTGCTGTTACCAGCCTTGCAATGCCATATGCCATTCTAGGGAATACACAGACACACAAATAATTCTTAAACTAACACAATCTGCAAAGCACATTGTTCTTCATGAGCAAATTGACTGTATCATCTCATAACGTCTGAAAGTACCAGATTCCACCACCACTAACTTACCTCCACAGCTTTATTATTTGTCCAAGTAACACATGCCCACAAATTCCACCAGCCATGGAGACCAACACATAAATTAAAGCATTAGGAATGAAAACAGAAAAAGTAAATCCTTCAGTTTACACCAGGGAACGGCAACTGCTCAGCCTCAGGAGCAGCCCACCAGGAAATGCAGTGCAGCATTCTTCATGACAAAAGCATACCTAAGCTGTCAGCTGAGAGATGCTGAAACGCATGTGACTCTTCATCCCAAGTCCCACTAGCCAGCCACTTCCTTGTTCCAAATGCTAAAATCCCTTTCCCTGCAGCTAAAAGCCTGCCAGGACTCTCAGGACTGAGATATAGTCAGTCTCAGCTATATTTATCTTTGCACTGCATGGCTTTTTCAAACAGCTCCCACTGCTGTCCAGGAGACACAGATATGTTTCTAGTACAAGCAGGAGTTAAAGATTAACTTACGGAATTTTGCCACCAGCAAAAGGAATTTTACTATTCAGATTTAATGGAAGAAGCCAGAGTTGGTATTCACTCTCAAAAGACAGCTTTTACTGCTTCTATTCAACTATCTCATTTCCATCACAAGTTCTGCATTTTACAAAAAACAGACACAATGTACAGACATAGGTGATCTTAAAGTCTTTATCATGGTTACACCTCCCAAAATCTAGTATCACCCACCAAGTAGTTTGCACAGGAAATCAAAGGAGCACAATTAAGTGCCTTTAATGAAGTCTGCAGAATTACATGAAGAAAATATTTCATATAGCAGGAAGGCCATGGCTCATTCCCTCCAGCAACAGCCTGTTATTCAAATATCCATAAACATCCAATTTACTAACACACACTTACGACAACATTTTGAGAAAAATCAAACTTGACAAGTAAAAAACATCCATCAGTAAGGAGCTAAAACAGGAACCTTGCCAGAATGCTGTCATTAAAACAGAGAAAAGCCCACTAAAGGCTCCTACCAGCAAAATGACCCCTACCTAGAAGCTGTAAAAGTGCTTAACACATCCAGTGATCTAAAAAATTCCACAGCACATAAATTGTCATCCTCTAGACCTAAACAGAGCAGCACAATTGACCTTGGCTTCAAACAAGGAATGGCAGTCTCTGCAATCATCTTAGCAGATGGAACCAAATATGTTGGGGGAAAAGAGCATTTAATTTGGTTAAGAAGAGAAGGAGGAAAACTGGATGAACAGATATGAGAAATGGCTTTGGTGTACTTGTGATAAAGCAGCCTAGTGACACCTTATCTTTGAACACATGCAGATGATCACAGATACCCTTGCAAAAACAACCATTCACTTTGGCAGACAGCTAGACTCCTACAGGACTTATTCAAATGCAGGCAACACTGTAACATTATGACATCTATATCTGGTCTAAGTGTAGTTTTCACCATTAGGTGAGAAACGTGAGCATTTAGCATTTTGAGATAAAATATGAGCAGAAAGAAGAGAATAAAGTGGCAAAAAAAGGAAGTAGCCTTTCCCATAGCAGGTCTCAACAGCAGTTTGCAATGTAGTTAGATGTGCTGGCAGAACACTGAAATACCCACTTTGAGTATTCAGATATGACTTTCAGCCCATTCTGCAAGTAAATTGCCTACTCTCTTGCCTACTGCTGTCTAAAGGTACCTCAGAGCCAATGATTATAGCTCTGCCTGTTCCAACACTTTCCTCCTGTAAATAGTGCCTGACTATTTTCTGTTCTCACAAGGGCTTAATTAGTCCTGTTCACAAAGTGCTACAGCAGCTGGCACATCCCAGCAGACTCCACTGCATTTTCACAGCTATTGAAATCCATCTGAACCATGCAGCAAATTTTTCTACACTGACAATTACATGTCCTGTGAAATTTATATCCACCTATACATCTGAAGACACCTTTCTGCAGTCAATTTAACCACAAGACAGCCCTGAGATGTTCCAAAATCACTGACACACATGCAGTTCACAGAAGTCCAAAGAATCCTGCCTGGTCAGAAAAAGAGACCCTCTCCTTCTCCACCAACAGAGCAGCAGAGACCTCCAACTCCACAACACGAGTAATCATGTTACACCAGAAAGCAAAATGCTACTTAGACACATAATATTTGCTTTTCAGATTTCTAAGCACCTTAATTTTGCCAACTCACTTCAAGTTCTTTGCTATTTCTCAAATCAAGTAGCAACAGCGTAAGTTGTGTGGCACCTCCTTTCCTCAGAGAGGCTGCCTGCTTATCACCACACCAGCTGCCACATCACAACGTGGTGAACAGCCCTCTGGAAACAGACAGTCTGTCAGTCTGTCACTCTGTCCCGAAAAGAAACCTTGAGGTTCATCATCAAACTGGACTAGGATTATATTTTTATGTCAAACCACTGAGACAAACTTGCCAGAAAACATATGTAATTCAGTTTTACATTTACATGATGGTAAAAGTCTGAATCTCCCACTCCACAACAGAGAAGCAGGAGGCTGTTGTCTTCAAAGCTCCATAACAGGAACTATGTGAAAACAACTCACCTCCTGCTTCTTATTAGTTTACACACTGATCTGCAGCATCCTACTTCAAAAGTCAAATGTTCCAGTAGTAGGAGCATATTCACATAAACAAATGAAAGTTAAAAATGCCTTTGGAAATCAGTTTCCTGAAGAATCAGAACTAATATCTTACTTGTTTCCATATTCTAAATTTTTGAAAATCTGTTTCTTTGTTAAACTTCTCTTGACATAGTGCTTTAAAAAGCAGAGGCAGACAATCACCGTGTTAAGCACAATCAGCTGAAATACATCTTGTAAAAAGACAAGGCATTTAAAACAAGTTCTATCAGAAAACAATATAGTCTAAAATAACAGTCCTCCCCTTAAACACTGTCCCAAATACTTGATCATAATCACCACCATTATCTTGTGTTACGTCTTTTCAAATCTACCAACACCGTCTGTCAGAAAATTCACTGAATGACTCAGACAGACACTTTCAAATCATAAATACTCAAGACTGCTGTTTCCATTTCAGAACTACTTCTGTTCAAGGATTTGAATTGCTGATGGTATAATAATCCAACGACCTCCTGAAGCTTCCTTATCAAGATTTTTCTCATGCACAAACAGCATCTTCACTGACAAAAGTAAGTCTTGTTGCTTTGCATAGTGTCTTGGACAATATGGTTATGCAATTCAAAACCTGTAAAACTTGCAAAATTTTTAGTGCCTAATATTGAGTATCTTTTGTACATGAATGCTTGACACAGCTCCTTGAACATGCAATTGAAGACATGAGATAAGAGCAGAGATCCAAGCACTAAAATCACTGGCATTACATGCCCTGCCAATTCCCATTAATCTTCCTTCATCATAGACCTACAGAAACACCTGCCTAGAGCAAGCACAGGCTTTCCAAAGCCCAGCCTTTTAATCCTGTGTCCAGGAGTCAGGCTTCCAGTCTGAATCTCGCCCACGTTGCCAAAACCACTGGTCACTAGCCACTTGGACAAACTCATACCAACATGATCAGTTCAACAGCACTGACACAACTCCATCAGGGCAAAGACTAAGGGGGTGATGGAGAGCCCCATGTGTCTGGCTCCCTTGTCTCTTTAAGACAATTTAAGCTCCTACACCCATCACATTTTAAATCTATACTTGAGAATATACATATAATATGTAAGAATCTGTTGAAGAAATTTTCACCATGAAAGGTTTTGCTTGAAGAAGTACACCAAAAATACACTCTTGTCCTTCACACCACATTATGTTTTCATTTCTGATTTATGCTCAGAAAGTATCATTTTGAAAACCTGGGCTGAGTTGGGATGCAGCTTTTAGCTCCTCCATCACTTGTTCTGATTCAGTTTTCCACATTAGCAACTATCCTCCATGGCTTTCACAACAAAGCTGCCAACAACCTTACTCACAACCACATTTAGTTGTCAGCTCAGACAAGGGAATCATTTCTGTATTTTATCAACTGATCTTACACTTCCAACACAACAATGACCTTCTTTTAAGTTGCCTACTAACACACACTTGTAGTCTTCATATAGGTTTGTCACAGAACAGATGAAGCTTACACATTATTTATAAGTTATTCCTATAATGCAAGAACCACAGCATAAAACCATCTTAACTGCAACTGGCTCGCAACCCTACAGGAAAAGAAAAAAACAAACTCAAAACACAAACTTCCTTTCTCCTATAAACAAGACTAGGTCATAGCCAAAGAATAAAAGGAAAACTGGTCGTGTTTTATGATTGTGCTGTACCCATAATTCCATGACACAACACCTCCTTCTGTCGCTCACAAACATATTTTCCTCTGTTACAGCAGCTACCACCAACCTGAAGTAGTCTCAATAAGGTTCTGCAGCAAACAAGCACTTCCACACTGAAATACAACAAAAAGGTCTCTGGAAGCTCAGGATTTTTACAGTACTGAGAGTGCTGTGCAGCACACAGCTCTTCACTGACTTCCAGAACAGTGAAGATCGGTGAAGACCAGAGCCATGATGGAACCAGAAATTCAATACTCCCTGACACTGACTACAGCAAGGGAGCGAAAACAGGAGTTTAAATTACACTCTAAGACATCAACTCTGGAAACCAGATTATGCCAAGAAGGGTTTGCCCACAGGGCCTGGCCAGTTTCATAAAATTCAACCCATTTTTAGATTTTTTAAAATACAGAACATGGTTGTGACACACAAGACAATTCAACTACCTGAAAAAGTTCAATGCTGCATGAAGAACACAAAGTTTCTTTAAACAAGGGGTAACATCTAAAAGCTTTTCTGCTATGTGACAAGTGCACAATAGTTTACATACACAAACTGACAAAGCCCGTATGACAAAAAAAGCTGTAATTTAATATTAATGATTTTCTCAAAATAAATGCCCACACATCTACTGAAGCCACAAAATCAACTGACTTGTAAGGCTAAGACAAACACAAAAAGAAACTAACATTGGTTGAAAACCCCAGTAAAGAACAACAGCTGTCATCTCTTCTTTGTCTTCCAGGCGATTACCATATGTTTAAACGTCTTTGTTGTTCATCCCAAGCAAACAAGAGATGAATACCTGATTCTCTCATGAAAAAAAACCAAAAACCCAACTTTTAAAAAAGTTTCTTCAGATGGCACTTGAGAATACCCAAATTGTGGTTACCCTAATATCAAATATTTATATTACATTATCTACTGTTGGTAACTCCAGTGTTTATAGATACATGCACTTAAAAACACTCTGCTTGCAAAAGCAGATTCCCATATTGTGCAAGCGGAGGAATTATTATTTCTATTGCCTCTGTAAGAAGATTTCAGGCGCAGCAGCAGATTTCCCTGCCCTGACAAGCAACAAGTGCACGGAAGGCTATAAACAAGACCCACTTACGGTGCTCTTGACCCACTTAGAGCGCTCAACTGGCCTCAAGCCTCCTCCTGCAGCCGGCAATTCCCCGGAGTGCTCCGCCGTGCCCCAGAGCGAACTCCCCGCCGCCGCGGACACCCTCCCGCAGGGCCTAAGCC
>VZTJ01005131.1:1006461-1045427 GCA_013397795.1 Orthonyx spaldingii | reverse complement strand
AAAAAAAAAAAAAAATATTTCAACTGTCATTTAAACAGAACTAAGAAACAAGAGAGTATAGTAACATCTTCAGGTCCTGCAGGAGAAGACTAACGGATGGAACACATGAGCATGCTGTGATCATTGTTATCATACTGGGGGTTTTATTATTGTTATTTGGGGATTTATAACTGCTGATCATTATTCTTTTTATCCTTTCTGGTACATGTTCTGTTGGGCACAGAAATCTAATCTTTGCTTATCTTTGAGGCTGGTTATATTTAGACTTCAGAGCTGGTATGCTCAAGATGTGGCCCAGTCCCAAAGCCTGGAGCAGGGACAGGTTACCCACTCGACAGTCTCTGCATCCATAAGCCTTTGCACACAGGGTATTGGTGCCAGGGAGTCAGAATATGGCCAGGATACACATCTGCACCAAGGAGATGGGATGCACCTCTGGGTCCCAGGGATTAGACATAGCCAGAGTCTGCCTGTGAGAAGAAGGGGATCTGATATTATGTTCACATCTACTGTTTGTCTTATGACAGTTCCTTCAGAGCCTGCCCTTCAGTGAACTTCATTTCATAGAGTATCTGCTAGAAACTATTTAACCTGAAATGTAGTTAAACAAAAGCTAAATGCAAGTTTATGACCATATAAGCAACTGATCCTGGAAAAGCCTTGTGACAGACACTTGAGAAATGCCCTGTAGTCACTGGAAGGTATTTCCCAAGGTCTCCTTGGGATGTTCTGTGGCTGTGTCAGCAGATGAAAATACTGTCTATATTTCTGTAGCCACAGGTGATTAGGAATTGCTCTCACAGTGTAATTTAAACCTACTGGGCTTCTCCCTGGATGAGGTCAAGTCAGCAGAGAGAGACTCCCGCATGTTTGATTTCATATGACTGAACAAGCTCTGCTTCATTTGTGCTTTTTCAGGGCTATGAAAACTTTGCTCCATACAGAAGGTATAAGTTACACCAATGCTGCATGTCTGCATTCAATGTGGCTGTCTCCTGAATTGCAAAAGGCAGCAGCTGGTCTGTTACATTGAGCTCTGAGCAAGCACAGACTTTTTGGGGACAAAGAATGGGAGCCTCCAAATGATTCAAATGGCAGTGTTAAAAGGTTCATTCAAATTTTCTCACATCCCTGCCACCTTCTTTTTAGCATGATTAATATCAACTGACAGCTTCTGTTCTGGGATCAGCTATTGCTTAGCTTACCTTGCAGCAGAGCACACTAAGGCCTCATTCATTCCCACTATAACTTAGGTAGTACTTGCCAGCTGGAAAATGATGACAGATTTGCATCCTGTTCTGCTCCGTTTAGGAGCCCATGTTCACTGACTCGCAGTAACAGTATATTTGCAGAGTGCCTTTAAGTCCAAAATATTTTAGTTTTACATGACTTAAGGGTGGCCATTTCTATCAGCCTTGAAGTGCAGTGACTTCAGGGTTGGAATGTGGCAGCCAGTTACCAGCCCACAGTATATAATAGTGCATTGTGTGAGTATCTTATCCATATGAAACTGCAAACAGAATGTGAGCAGGCAGAAACCAGGCTGACCTCCCTAAGCCTTACTTTAGCTACAAGATCTTCAATACCCATAAATAAACAAGCCCTGAGCTGACCTCTCTTTTGTAGCACAGTCCTTCCTCCAGCATTGTGCCAGAGTAATGCTTTGCTGCTACAGACACTCTGAGGCTACTGCTGAGCCCCCCAGCAACCACCTCCGAGTATCTGACCCTGCAATGTGCTGCTGAGCCACTCTGTGCTGAACTGAGTGTCCCCACACAATGTGGATACAGCTGTCTGCCTGCCAGAGTTAAAGAGCAGAGAACCTAGGCCTTCAATTAAACTTCTTTCAGCCATATTTCTCAAAGAGCCTTACAGAAAAAGGAGGTATTCTGCTCCTTATTTTATACAGAAGGAGGCTGGAGGCTAAAATGCAAAGAAATTAAGTAACTATTTGAAAATTACAAAGCAGATTATCAACAAAGCTCAGAATTAATCTTAGCTCCCAGCCCCACATCCCTCTCTATCACTTTGTGCATCAAACAAGGCACAACTTAAAATCCACCACTTTTTAACTTCCATAGTAAAGAAGCAGTTCTGCTGCAGCTTTCTGTTTGACTTCCTTTGGATTTGCATCAAGCCAATCTGGCTATTATTTTATACTTACCACCACCCTACGGAGGTTCTTTGATGTGTGACTGCCATTGAAATTCAGTTTGAAGCTAGAGTTTAGTGGGATCAAACTTTTGGATATAAAATTCCCAGAAAATCTAAAATACTGAAACCTCGGTCTCGTGAAAAAAGGAGGGAGGAAAGAAATCTAATGGTCACTTGTCTCCTGTCGCTGTATGGTCCCAGTCCAATAGGAACTGCTGGCTCCAACCAGGCTGCCAGAGGTCTGGAATGCTGGGACAAAAGGCCAAAAAACATCTTTTTTTCCATCCAGACAACATTTTAGGTGGAAAAAGGACATATCCAGGGACACCCAGATGAATAGCAGCCCTAACAATGCCAACTTTTCCATTCCCAAAGTTGTTTACACCCACAAAATTAATTGTGGTGCCAAACCGCAAAGAGAGTTGTGACTCCCTGAAATGTGTGGTCTTTATCAGAAAGGCCAGATGAAGTAATTTTGAACAATCAGACACATTAACAATGCCTGAGGGTGTCATATACAAATAGCTTACACCTTCAAACACTGATGCAATAAGGATGGACAAGAACATGAGGTGAGGGTGGTGGGAGGAAAGGTCTTTTTCAGATGTATCCAAGGTACAGCAAATTTTATTACTGGGCTAGAAACAGAGTATCCCAGGAGTGAATAGCTCACACATTTGATCCGATCTTGGGCTCACTCCAGCTCCCACTGAAGTTTAATGGGAGTTGGATCAGGCCACTGCACTCACATTTTTTCCATGCATGGAAAACTATTTCCGTTACTTTGAATTACAATACCACTGGCTTTGGATTTTATATAATAAAGTAAATCTAGGCCACTGTTTATATTCCAAAATACTGCATTCTGGGATGCCAGCAAATAGATTGCCTGTTGGATTAAAAAAAATAAAATAAAAACTGGACACATTGGTTTAAAAAAACAACAGCTCCTAATTATTAAGCATAATTTTTCTTCCTTGTGCTTTTCTGGAGTCCTCAAATATTTGAAGTATGAAAGGTACATAAAAATTCTTCTCTGGTGGTTGAAACGGTGGAATCTGTAAAACTGCAATGTTTTATAGGAAACAGAGGTTTAATATAAAAATAATAATCTTCATGACTGGCTCATTGCTTATTGGCATATTTTGTGCATTTTAAAATTTACAGGGGAAAAAAAACCCAACACCCGTGCAATGTCAGTAACAAAGGGGATGTATATTAGCAAACCCTTATATTTTGGGAATTGGCTTCTCTTGATTGTTCTGACTGCAAATGAACTCTGCAGATGCTGAGAGGTACAGGAAATGTCTTGTGCTAGAAACCGCGTTTGCTCCCTGCTTTATAAATTGGATTCTACTAAAATCCCAATGTGGTAAGACTGATTAGCAGGCTTTGGTAATGCCTTCTGCCCTGGCACAGTTTTATTATAGGCTTTTATTACCAAGAAAAAAGACAGAAAAGATTTCCATCGGTGAACATACACCCACACTCTCGGAGCAAACATTCCTGTGGTTCCTTATGCCGGGGAAGAGCACGGCCCCTGGACTCTCAAACGCAGAGCAGCAAAATAAAAGGACCTCACCAAAACAGTAAAACAAAACCACACATATACACAAACAACAGAGGGAAAGAAATGTCATTGAGGGGTGTTTAATGTTAAAGAGAAACTATACAACTGGGCTGGTGGTGAGGAGGATTTAATAGAGCTGAACAAGGTGACCACCTGCATCCACTTCAGAGAGGAGAACCGGCAGCAGGATGAGGAGTGCTTATGCAGCCATGTGCATGTCTGTGTGTGCAGTGCTTTTTTCTGCTGGCAAAATACACTCTGCAAACATCCCTGGCACCGGCAGCTTTTCCTCTGTATTGAAAAATTAAATTTCAGCATGGGATTAAAAGGAAAAGAAAAGTCTCTCACACACAAAGCCATGTTGTCTGAGCTGGACAGACTTCCCTCAGCCTAGGTGGTACAGAAGAGTGAGGTGCTGGCTTCATGGGGACTCCCAGGCTGAGCACTGGTCAGCCACAGGTTGAGCCTTCCTTCCTCACAACAGCAGGCTGTGAACTTTCCTCTACCCCACTGTGGTCTGGGGAGCATCCAGGAATGGTTTACAAGACTGCAGATTTTAAGCCATACCCTCGTAGCCTTAGCTAACCTTCCCTCTAATGTGACAAAGCGCTTTAGAGGAACCGAGAATCAGTTCCAAAATCCCCAGTGCAGGATTTGAAATTTGAATAACTAGGACTCACCCATGTCTGGCTGTGATTTCCGATGTGCAGTAACTATTGCAAAAAGCTGAGATTTACTGATCAGAGAGAAGAAAGAACCCACTCCTTCTCACTGGCTCACTTTCAGTAGTGAAAAAGCATGTGCTGGTGTGCTTTGCCAGCACCTCCTCAGCTTCTTCACCCTGACTGAAACATCCAAGGGGAGATGCACCCAAAGACAAATTCCCCAGCAGAACTGAAGGAACGTCAAATTAGCTGGCCTGATGGGGGCAAACTTCAAAACCAAAATGTCTCTTAAATAAGCTTCTTTAATTATTATCATCATCTGTTTATTTATACAAATATAAAATATATTTATATAGATTTATATAATATAGATTTGTTGCTTTGGTGGCTCCTTTCATTTACAGACATACTGGTCAACGATCTCTGTGCACTTTTTACACTTGACATAACAGCACCAATGGAACTTGCAGTGGCAACGCTCCACCTGCACGCTCTTGAACTGGTCATAGCCCCGTCCGCAGCACATCAGCTCGCAGCCATCCATGCCCTCCGAGGTCTTGTTGCACAGCCGGCCCTGCGTGCCCAGGGAGCCGGTGGTCTCGTTGCGCAGGCAATAGTCCGGGCTGGGGTCCACGTAGACCAGGTCCTCCTGGGTGGGCATGTTGAAGCGGTTGTTCACCAGCTCCAGCTTGCCCTTGCGGCTGATCCTCATGGCCGCGGCGCTGTCGTACTTCTCCTTCAGCAAGTCGCCCACCTTGCGGAAGTCGGCCAGCTGCAGCCAGCAGGTCTTGAGGCTGCACGAGCCTGACACGCCATGGCACTTGCAGGCCACGTCTGCCAGCTTGTACACGGCCTGTGGGGAAAGAAATGCAATCAGGCAGAGCTGTGTTTATTCCTGCTGCACTGGCAGCTGGCTTAATTACAATGAATTCATAGCGCTTTCAGAACTGCTTTGATTATCCCGCAATTTCTGTTGTTTTGCCCTTCAGAAGAGACAAAGGTCTTCTCCTCCCCCTGTTGCGACTGCTGTGTTCCTGTTCCCTAAATATTTCTATTTCTGGTCACACTGCCTGCAAATATGACTTCCTCACCTCACCTTCTTTCCCTCTGTCAGATTTCTGGCTTGACAGCAGGGTCAAGAGCAGGAGAACAAGAGGAGGAGTCCTCTTTGCGTGGGCTCTGGAAATTCCTCATCTCACAGACCACCTCTGTGGTGTGGCATGTATTTTCCATTCAGTGCTGCAGAAAGGGAACACCTGGGAACCAGCCCATTTCCTACCACCCGCACCAGGAACCAACACTATCGTTACAGGGATACAGCTGCATCCTTTGGAAATTAATCCACACCCCTTCCCTTCCTCTCTCCCGAGAGGAGCTCATCCAGGGGCAGTGTCCAGAGAGAGGCAGGCAGGGGTGGTGGTGCACAGGACGGACACATCTCCCTGAAAGGGAAGGGAGCCATTCACCTCCGCCCGAGGTGCTCCCCAAGCATCCCCCCGGCAGCACAGGGCTGAGCTGGGAGCCCTCGCTGCGTTCCTGCGCCATCTCGTGCCCGGCTCCCTCCACTAGCAGGGCTGTCGCCAGGCAGAAGAGCCAGGATTTCAACAGCACATGCAAGCTTTCCGTGCTGTCTCTTCCCAGACACTTTCAGGAGCCTGCGGGGGCTGCAGATGCATCATACCCCTGGAAATCCGGCATCAAAGTTAGCAAAGAGTCTTGAAAACTCAGGGAGTGAGTGTAAAACCCTCATCAGAGTAAGCACAGGATGTAAAGGGAACCGGTGTTTACTCTCCTCCTCCCCACATTAGCTGGTAGGTGAGAGAAATACTGAGAAATATTCTGCAATAGCAAACCTGAAAACCAAGGAAAATAAACTGAAATGCAGGTTGATGTTGTTCTTTCCATTCATTTCAGAGGCAGGTACAAAACTGCGATGCCGCGTGAGATACTGTCAGCTGTGAGGCACTGACAGAGCTTGCAAAGCAAGAGCTGGGCATCCCCTCACTGTCAGAGTTACTCCATGTTACAGCAGCTTGAGCCCCCAGCCCTTGCACCTCATCCTCTCACCATCAGGCTCACATCTGCTCTCCCAAGACCATCCTGCATCCTGCAGTGCTTCTGCCAGATCCCCCATGCCAAGCAGAGATGTTTGGCATCAGCTGCAAAATTACCACCAGCTGTATCTGGTGGGGGAGAGCAAGGAACATGAGAACAAAAATAGGGGGCTCTGAAAGAGACGGCCATGTGTCTTCCAGCCAGGTTTTCTGCTGAAAAAAAGCACCCAGACACAGAGATTTCTTTTCTGCCTCACTCACTGACACAGAAGAAAGCTTCCCAGCTCTCTGCTTTCATGTGCCAAGGTGATTAAGGCAATTGAGCATACTACAGGCGAAACCTTCTGGCTACAACAACGTTCTGGACCAGCAGGGAGAGGTCAGAGTTCTACAACAACTGGTTGCTCCTTGCCTAACTAATGTCTAGTGCTTTTGACAGCTAGCGAAGATTCAATTTGGCTTAATGGCTAAATCACATGGAGGCCAATCCAGCTCCTGAGAAAGTCAATGGAGTGAGTCCTTAAAACAGAAAAGCTTTAGTTCTGCTCCTCAGAGCTCCATTTACTGAGGCAATCCCTCACGGCACAATGTAACAGCTACAAGCTGGGAGTTAAGCACTTGTCTTGGATCAGACTACAACTGCAGAGGACCAACCACACCGTTACTTAAGGATTCCTGCTGTACTATGACCAGACAGGCTACAGCTGAATTTCCTGAGCACCAGACACTTACTATATCCTCACTGCACTGCCAGCCTGCTTGTTAGAAGCCTGTGTTAGTACTTTCTGGTTATGGTTCTGTCAAATCCCAGGCCACTCATGCCTCCCTTGCCCTTGCATGTGTTTTTATAAAGTATTACGATTCTTCCTAATCCTGGGCTTTGTTCCTTTAGAAAAACACTGCAACTCAATCCCCCTCAGTTAATGTCATGGGAATGAGTTCACTCCGACTTGGCTTTAGGCAACTGATGCTCAAAACATCTGGCCCATGTGGGTAGTAGCTGAAGGCAAGTGCTACCAGTTATCACAGGTGAGCATGGTGCCACTCAGCCCCCCACAGCTCTCACCACCCATGTCCTGTGGAAGCAACCATAGCTTCAGCTGCTAAATGACTCTCCCCCTTTGCTGCCCAGATGAGAAGAAAGCAGAGGAAACTGCAGAATTCCTCTCCGACCAGGCTCGGGTCAAGGTAAAGAATAACAGACCCCACATGCAGTTCTGAGGGCAGGATCTGATCGATGGCCATGCCACTTGAACAGGTTGAAAATGCCTCTAATGGAAAGGCTTAAAGCTCCTTCCCATAAGCCCAAGTTCTCTTCCAATTCTTTTTGTGCAAGAATGGGAACAGGAAGAGAATTAATGGGTAATTCCTACATGGTCAATTAGCCAGACCCCCTTGCAGGCTCTTCTGGCAGTGGCTGGAGTGACTGATGACTGAGGGCTGCCATATGCTGACTGGGTAAACAGCGTGGAAGGACTGACTGCCACAGTCTGCCAGACAGAGCGACAGATAAGGAATGGGGGGAAGTAAGAGAGGGTAATGGAGACCAATTGGAAGAAAAAGACAGATGGAAGGAAAGGACATACTGAGATAACAGCCAAAGACAAACAAACAAGAGCAATAAAGCCAGAAGCCACCACCACAAGGACTCCAATGTGGAGTGAAGGGGTGATGGGGTCAGCACTGCCTGAAAGATAAAAGACCTCCGATCCCCTTCTGTCCCCGCCCGCCCCAGCTCCTTCTGAGAACCACGGAGAGAAGGGACAATCCTCTCTCCTGCCACCAGAGCTCCTCAGGATTCAAGGAGAACTTTCTCACTCACACGAAACTGAGAGAAGGGACATGCCAAAAATCTGCCCATAAATCAGAAGGTATCAGCTGAAACACTGGCTGTGAAAGCAGGGCAAGGCTGTGGTGGGATGGCAGCTGGTGGTCACTCTGCAGTACTCACTGCTGGATCTCCAGTAGTCCTTTCTTTCAGCACAAACTTCTGGGAATATGGAGTTACATATGCACCTTCCTACTTACAAAACCAGTATCTCAGAAGTTTAGGAATGCAGAACTACCCAGGACCTCCTGGGTTATTAAGTATGATCTCTTGCTATTGTAGGCACTGCTTCAAGTAACATTTCCCCTAAATGCATAGGATGCCCTTTTAAAAGCAATTAGGTTTTCAGCCACCATTATTCTGATCTCTATTCCAACAATAAAATATCTTTTTCTGATTTCCAGCCTACATGTATTTACTTTATGCCCATTTGCTATTGTGCCAAATTGGCCTTTTGCTTAAAAAGTACTTTTCCTTCCCTATTACTTCTCCCACAAACACAGACATCAGTCATATCCTCTCTCCACTTTCACTTTACTAGGCTAAATATGGCAAGCTGTTCTAGCCCACTTTCTTAAGAAAAGATTCCTATCCCTTGGGCCAGTCCTAACAAGCCTTTTCTAGTCTGAGGTCATTTTACTTGGGAATATGAGAACATACAACACTTTGGGGCCTCAGGAGAGCTTAATACAATGGCATTAGTATTCCCCCATGTTGTACAAAAAGACTTATGTCTAGTATGTTACAGGATATTTACCACCTTCCAAGCCACATTACATCTGCAGTCATTTGCAGCCGACTGCTGCGACCAATTCTTTCCTACTCTTTTCCTAATGACTAAAGATGTATTTCATACAAGGCCTCAAATGATGGCCTTAATGTTGTTTTACTGAGTGTCATTAGCTGCTGTACAAAATTCAGATTCTTCTCTGTAGTCAGAATACCTGCCACCTTTGCATCAACAGCAAAGTTCATCAGCCCATTCCTAATGCTTGTGTTGAGGCTGAGAAACAAAAATACTCAGGGCAAGTCCTTGATGAGCTCTGCTAATCAAGCTCCATTAAAATCAAGCCACATTCTTTCACACAACTTACTGATGTCTTTCCTTGAACCAGTTTCTTGTCTATCTCACAGTACTGCAGTTTTCATTATATTTCCCAGTTTAACCAAGAACTTCCCATGTGGGAAATACCTCAAATGTTTCACAGAAGTTCACATAAATGAGACCTATCAGATCTAGTCTACTTTTAGAAAATCAGTGATGTTCTAAATGATTGTGTGATCAACCTTTGAAGAAGTCTTCTCAAATTATTTTCTATTTTCCTCTGAGATATCCAATGCCCCCCACTCCAACTTGAAGCCCCAGACAAAGCACTCATTCCCTTTGGGTACCAAAACTTCTCTGCCTTTAGACTCAGCCCCATCCTCACTGACTGTCTCCTTTCTTCCAACCTCCTCCAATGTGCAAAGTTTAAAAAACTTTTGCTGTTTATTTTATTAGTCTTTGCAAGGTCTGACTCAGCATGATTTTTACTCTTCTCCCCTCATCTTTAAACTTCTTGACCTCTAAGAAAGAGCTTTTCATTATTTATTTGCTATCTTCTTTTCTTCCCCTCCATTCTTAGTAGGCTCTTGGTCTCTTCCTAACAACTTCTTTGTGGCAGTTACTCATTTGGTGAGGTCTGGATATTCTTCCTACAACCTTTTTCCTCTTGTTGGCATGCACAGTTGTAATGGCTTTAGCATCTTTGACTTGAAAAAGTTCCAGACCTCCTCCACATCCAGTTCCTCAGCTGAGCTTATTAACCAGCTCCATTAGTTTATCAGAGGGGTTTTTGGGTTTTTTTTAAATCCACAAGCTTAATTACACACTGGTTTATACTTCCATTTAATTCAATCTAAAATGACTTGTGTTCATTTAATCTAGGTTATTTTCTACAGCCATCTGCTCTACAGAGTCCACAAAACCTAACCTTGGAATAACTCTTTTTCTGGCCCCTTTGGAAAACCTTTGTCCAGGTCCTATGTTAACTGGAGACACAGAAATCACCTTGAGAGCTGGTCTATGGAGCCCAAAGAAGCACAGGCACTGGGGCCTTCCAAGCACAATTTAAACAACTTCCTGCACTGTAGTAAAGGCAGGACCTAATTGGCTTTAACTCTGTGCCTAAAGCAGCAGAAAACTTCCTTTCATCTGTACCATCCTCTGAAATCACAGCTCAGCAAGATTCTTGCCCATGTAACAAGAAAAACACAGCAGGGCAGTGTTTTACCCACACTGCAGCACAAGTTATCTTCTGATTTGACCTTATAATACAGACGTTCCTGCAGTTCACCTGGCACCTCAGACTAGGAGCCATATTCTGTCTCTGGACCCCTCAAGGCAGTAAGGCTTGCTGTTGGAGTCTCATGTGCACTCCTTATTTTAGGCAGGGTATTTATTTGTAGTAATCCAAGTTCATGCTCTGGATATGTAGGATGTTCAAAGCAAGTAATCCAGAAAAGAATGTCACATTCAGGCTACTAGTCCACCACACATCTCCCATTTCTAAGCAAACGCAGAGCCTCTGCCTGTCCAAGCTAAAAAAACCCCAACCCCAAACCAAAACTCACTGAATTATACAGCTTTCAAGTCCAGTTTTTCACCTACTGCCAATCTACCCCAATTTAACTTTACAAAAGAACCATGAAGGACTTGCAATGCTTCAACCTGACACATTCATTTCACAACCAAAAAACTAGAACAAATCATCTTTGGTGGCAAAATGAAGCTGAAATTACATGCAGAAAAGACAGACATCCAAGAGAAAGGGAAAGATAATTCAGTAACAATTAGAAGTGAGAAAAGGCAGAAAATTGATAAGGAAACTAAGGATATTAGTTAAGAATGTGCAGAAGAGCAAGACTAAGTACACTTAATGGGATTTTTTAACATGAATTAGAAATAAAATTAACCTTTGAAAAGCTTACTTCTAGGGAAGAATGATAAAAATTTAAAACACCCTGGGGAAAATGCACAAATGTTCAAGTTAGTGTTCCTGTTCTACTTTTGGAAAGAGGCAGGATTACACAGCTGCACTGCACATGAATGATGCTACACCTTCCAGGCTATTAATCACAGACAGAGGAATTGTGTGAAAAGTGCATACACTGAATGCATACAAAAGGGGTATGGGAAAATTGGAAAGGGTACACTAAAGTGACAGGAAAATGATTTGATGGCTGATGAGAACCTCTGAAAGTGAGAGAGTCTTCAGTGCCCAATCTAGTTTGTCAAGAAAGAATGGTGAATAAATTGCAGTAGATAAATACTTGTATGCTGAGAAAGTTCTGATTACTAAGAGGGTTTTGGATTTAGCTGTAAAAGACAGAAAAAGAACTGATTGGAAGCTGGTGCCGGATAAATTCAAATGATCATTAGATTCAGAGTTGAAACGGTGATTAATGCTGGTAGCATACTACAAAGGAAAGTGATGGATTCTCCATCCCTGGGGGTCCACAGATCAAAACTGTGAATCTTCTGAGAAAATGTTTGTCACCTAAACGCAAACTATTTATTGTGCCCAGTACCAAGGTAACTCAACAAGGCCTGAGTTTCAGAGGTAGCTGGGCTTCTGGCCTTATATTCTCAAAAATCTAAATGATGGTAGTAGAAGAGAACTCTACATGCCAAATGGTTCTTCTTTTCACCACCAGCCTGTTGCTTTCAGAGCTCGTAATCAGGGAAGCTGATTTCTTAGACATATACCTTAAAAATGGGCTATAACAGCACCTAGTTTATTTGGAAAGGGCTTAAATGTCTGCATATGAGATACTGCCATACAGTATCTCAGCAGACTCCAAAACTCACTGACTTTCGCCGGCAATGGAAGGCTGACATTAAAACTGGAATACTGTCAATACTGTCTGTAATAGCAACAAAAATGAAGAAAATATGACTGTACACTTTTACTGGGGCATCACTGGACATCAAACCTCCAAGTAATTTGGTATCCAGCTACCTCCAGCCTTCTGACTCTCCTCCTGAGAAAAAGGAACGGGTCAGCACTCGGCTTACCCTGCGACCAGCCTCGTTGTTCTGCAAGTTCATCAGCATGCGAGCCTGCTCCTCCGAGCCTCTCACGTAGTTCTTCTCCCTCTCCTTGGCATCCACGAATTCCTTGGCGAAGCGGTATCCGTACTCCACGTTATCGCCGCAGCCGCCCCACAGCCAGTCCCGGGGCAAGTCCTTGGGCCGGGCGGTGCGGCTGCAGCCGCAGCTGGACAGCTCTCCCTCCCGGCAGGCGCGGCTGATGGCGTTCACCACCCCGGCGGCGCTGACGGCGTAGGTGAAAGCGGTCTCGCGGCTACCTGGGAGAGAGGGGCGAGAGCAAATTAACCCCACACAGAGCTCACTTCGTGTGCAGCGCGCAGCCGGGAGCACGCAAGCAGGCTCCAGGCAGCAGGCCGTGGTGTGCTCTGAGAAGGTGCACAGAGTGTACTGGAACAAAAGAATGTGATGGTCAAGTGCAAGGGCACCATTCCCTTCTGGATAGCAACTCCCGAGGCAGGGACTGCTCAGCCTCTTTCCCCTTCACTTATCCTTTCATTCTAACCTGCAGGAAACGCTCAGCCAGTGAGAGGGTTGCTCACTTGCTGAAAATACAGCTGCTGACTTAGCCACTGCATTTGCCAATAATCATTAAGAACAAGTAACAATGTTGGGTCTGTGCAAAAGGAGCATTCTGGTTAAGCCAATTACCACTCTAGAATGGCTTTAATTTGATTGGGACATTCAGTCTTTATGGGCTCCTCTTCATTGAACTTATTTTGGTTTACGTAAGGTCAGCTGAAAATTGTTTGGAGACAAAGTGAAGGAAACCCACTCTCACACTACAACATTAAGGCAGGGGCTCTTCCACTGCCTGCAGACCCACAGCGCTGGAAGAAGTAAAACTCCCACGTAGACCATAATAAATGAAAAGACTTTCCATTAGCAGGTTTACTAGAGACTGCCCTGCTTGGCGTGTATGCCCTACACAGCTCAGCAGCTGAGCCAAGCAGCTGGATCAGGTCTCCAGCTCTGTATTCCTGGCAGGGATTCAGTCCCAGTGTGACCGGGGCACCAGCACAGCCAGAGCACTGCATGAGGCCAAGTACCAGGAGTGCTGAGTGTCTGCAGAGGGGGAGAAGGAGAAGGAGGCAATCCACACCTGCACTCTCACCACACGGGCTAATAAATAGCTAAACCAACACCTTCAGAGCAATTGTGCTCATCACCAAACTTTCAGGTGATAAAGAGAACAACTGCCAAAGCTTCATTAGAATAAGCAATCTAATTGTGAAGGGCTCCTTACACCAAACCCCAGCAAGATGCTCTCAAGCAAATTTTAATGACTTCAAAGGGCAGATCCTCAAAGAATACTTTTATCACCAACTCAGGAGGCTCTCAGTGCCAGCTCCCTCAGCAAGGCTGAGCCAACACATTTGGTGTGCTCTTGTTCCAATTTGCATGTGCTGACAATCTCTAATTAATAGCAGCTTATCACCAGCTTAGTGGTAATGACCCAAGACAAAGGCAAAGCTGTAAATGGCATCCACCTTGCAGAACAACTTTTGATTTTTACCCCCCCTAAATGAGAGATGAACACTAAGGGTTTCTGCTCTGGAACACAGCTGATAAAATGCTGCAGGACACATAATACAGAAGGGAGGTCCTTACTCGCAGGTCATTAGAACAGAACTACGCTCACTAAACCTCCCTGGCCCAAGAGATACAGAGGAGTGACTCCCAGTTAAGGCAACTCAGCTGAGACTGGTGCGTAAGGGAGTTAGGGTAATTCTTCAGTAACTAAAATCAAGCTTTTACTCATCTAGATTGTTTTCCATGTTAAGAGTTTTTAAGATAAAAGTCCAATGTGCAGTTCTGCCCCTACCTGTGTGGAGAAAGCCCTGAGGCCACACCAATCATCCTTTTAAGGAGAGCACTCCCCTGTCTATAGAGATTAAAATGCAGGCAAGGAAAGGACCTCACACTGTGACAACTCGTGCAACAGAGCCTGCATGACTCCAGGTGCTTAGCATCCTTACAGTCTGACCGAGACCCCTGAAAAGACACTGGGATTTACACTTTTACTGTCCATATTTTAACCATCTCCCCGTCAGATGTAGCGGCACAACTCAATGTGCAGCCCCTGCCTCTGGCACGACTTATTCAGGCTGCTGAGAATGGTGGTGGGAGAGGCTGGAACAAGTCACAGCAGGGTGGAGGGTTTTTTTACCCACCTTGCTGCCCACAAAGCAAATACTTGGAAAAGTATTTGGGTTTTTGCTCGTCCTCTGGAAGTTCACTCCAGTCCCGCACCTCTGTGCTGCCGGAGGACTGGGGCGTTATTCCCCAAATTTGTTCTGCCCTCTCTCTCCGCGTCTCCGCCGAGCCGCCGCCCGGTGCTGCGGGCCCCGGGAGGCTGTGCCCGCCGGCGGGGAGCTCCGCGGAGCTCTGCTGCCCTCCTGTGCCCGCTGCCAGCGCCAGCGCGCCGGGCAGCCCGGGGCTGCGGCCGCTCTCGGGGGCACCGCCGGGGATGCGGCTGCGGCAGCGCCCAGGCAAGGCTTGGCTGCCGCGGCTCGCCTCGCTGGAGCTGCTCGAGAAGCAAACGGGAGAACAACGGACCCCGCTGGGGAGACTGACACTGAACTGTGTCGCTTTACCTTTTCTAATGAAAAAGTTTTCGTTTCAACTCATTGTTTTTAAAAGCATTACCCTAAAGTTTGCCAATCTCGAAGAAAAACAAGGAAAAAAATCTTTCTCTTTGTTCTCTGCTTTTATGACTGTCTCTTTTTTTTTCTCCCCCCTTTTAGCATTTGAAAAGGCAGAAGAGATAACATCTTTGGCTCCAGAAACGACTGGACTAACCTGGAAACCCCAGCCTTGCATTTAGGATTCCGCTGGAGGACATATGTTCTCTCTTCCCCTGAGGAAATTCTAACATGACCTTTTGGGGTGCTCTGTCCTCTCCCCCTCATAAATATAAGCAGTAAGGAATGTGTCTGTATATCTTGTACAAGATAAATACATACACACACATGTGCAGTCTCAAATCTGTATTGTCAGAACAGGAAGCCACTTTGGAAGGATAATTTTTTACATCATTAGACATTGTTATTGAATCAACCACATTTAAAAGGTAAGAGTGAGTCTCATGACAACAGAAATGCTAAGAGAAAACAATGCTCCAAAGCAGCCTACTTCAGTGCTATGGGTGCCCCTCCAAAAGCTTTGTATCACTCTGCCTCACTCCCATGAAAAGCACAAAATGAAGGTGTAATGATTAAACACAGACCGACCAGCTCTCCTGTTTCTGAGCTGAGTCAAGTTCTGTGAAGGAGAAAGGAAACTGATCTTCCAGGTTTCTGAGTGAACCCTCTCACAAGGATCTCCCAGGCTTCGGCCAAGTGAGGTTCTCCTCCCCTCTCACAATCTAGTGCAGCTCAAGAAACCACGTAATATATGCCATGCTCGCAACGGTGGGTGGGCAGCTGAGGGTTGTTGGCACACTATACACCTTCTGGGTCCTTCTTATCTCCTTTCCCCTCCCTCTCCACAACAATCTGGCATGCCTGTGCACTCTTGCAGATATTCTGGTCTCCAGACCTTTCTCGTGTCATTGGCACAGAGTACAGAAAAAGGGCTGTGGTCCAGATTTGGGGCTCAGAGGTTGAAAACAGGAGACAGACACACGGTATGAACCCAGAGAAGAATGACTTTATATTTGGCATAACTTAAGAGATTGAAAGGCTTTGTCTTCTTCCCCAGTGTGGAAAATATATTTGCTGAAACGATAAGCAATGACAAAGTAGGAAAATGTAAAAGCGGAAGCTGAAACTATGAAAAAAGAGGAGCGGCAGCATCTCCTTCCACAGCAGCTTATCACTGACACAGATAACAGCCATGAATCACCAAAGAACCTGGAGCACCCCAGGACACTGTTGGTGACATTTTTCTTTTGTGCAGTCTTGTGCTGGAGTGTAAACATCTGAATGTGCTCTAACTGACCCGAGAATGGTTTCAAAACTCTGTTAGGATAGGTTTTCAAAGAGTGGGTGACTGCAGGCAGTCACCTCACAGGCACTGCCATCAGCAGGAGCAGATTCCTACTGCAGATACAACAGGACTCAACAAACAAATCCACACACACACAAACCAAACAGCAGGAGCAGGACTAATGGTCATACCCATCACATACCTACAACACCTCTGCCTTCACCAAAACACAAAAAAATCTACTCCAAACCTTAACTAATAGGATCAAATTCATTTTAGAGAGGAGAAATCCTCCCACTTCCACTATCCACTCTAGTTCCTTCTTCCTGTACACATTCTGATTCTTCCTGACAGTTTTTCATCCTTCAGCTCTGACCTGTGCTCTCTCTTAGCTCACCCTTACTTCTCTTCTCCACACACCCTCTCAGAGCACCAACCCAGAGCTGCAGGAAGCTACTGGAGAATGAGGATTGCTCCAGAAGGGGAGATTCCCATTTTCTTGCATCCTTGAGGAGTCACAAGCATTTCTTTGGGGATTTGAAATTTACACTGTTCTTTAGGAAAAGTTACACGTGAGGGAGTGACATCAGAAAGGAGAGATGGAGGTGTATTTTCTGTCCTTTTCCTTTGGTAGATGAAATTTCAGTTTTCATCCCCCAAAGCACAAGTTTTAACAATCTGGGATTGCATGCAGCCCCATCTGGCCACCACCCTTGCTATCAGAAAGTGAGAGATCAAGGATGCACAGATACCTTGGATGTGTGACAGGAACTGGAAGTTTTTGTCAGGAAATGGCATTTCCCAGGGGAGTACCCCAGAGAAGAATTGTTGGGGTATGAGCTGGGCAGAAAAGGAGGAATTAGAATAGCTCTGGTGGGCTGAATTAGGAATTATGCAAGGTTAAGTAATAGATGCAGAACTATCCCTAGAATTCTCTAGGATGACACATGAATTTCAGGATCAAATGGAAGAGATCACAGGACTTTGTGCCCTATCATTTAAACGCCCCAGAGGTATTAAAGATGCACGTCTTGGTCTCCTGCTGCCTATGCAGTTTTTTTGAGAGTGAAGCCAAAAACAGTGCGAGCAATACTGGGGATACAGGAGCTGAAGGTCTTTTTCCATCCCTCGAGTTTGCATTCGAGAAATAGTTCTGATTCTTCAGTGTAAATGATTGGCTTTGTGGGTGGGAAACAAAACCTTCAGACATGGGTTGTGGAGAGTGAGTGAGTGTGAGTGAGTGTGTGTGTGGCTGTTTTAACACCTTTTCTTTATTGGCCTGGCTGTCAGACACATCAAACCCAGCCCGGATTTCTCAGTTTCTTGCCATCAGATGACTGCATTTCAAAAGGAGCTGGGACAATGTAGCTAGGTCACACCTCAATTCAAGTGCAGCAATGGCCTGTCAATGTGCCTCTTACGGCCAGCGGGGCAGGAATTATAAAAATCTCTTAGTTTTACACAGAAAGTGGCAGTATGGGGAAGGAGGGGAATTTCCATGCCCGAGGAGTCCGTATTGCCCACATCTCAGGGCTGCATTCCCTGTCCGAGATGCTGGGAACGATAACACGGGGCCATTGTTCCTGGCTCCAGCTTCTTCCCTCATTACCTTTAAAGAAGCACACAACACAGAGGCAGCCCCGCTCTTCCTGACCTTCCCGTGCTCCCCACAAAAGAAACTGAGTCCCCCTCGCCCCCCGCACTGCCCCAGCTGGCTCCTGCTGTGGCCGAGGTGCATCGGTGCCACCACCCAGGCATAGGCAGCACTTCGGCAGCGCCTGCACACCAGGGAATGGGAAAGCTCGTTAAAGGCAGCTTCAGGAGCCGTGCTAATGGGGATCATCACTCCTGCATGTGTATCTGAAGGACGGGAGAGAGGTGCAGAGGGACAGCCGGCCTGCGCCCAGCACTTCCCTGTACTGCTGGGTGCACTTCTGTACCACCAGGTGCTCCTACCTATTTTCATGACCCTCCCAAAGACGGAAGTGTTGTCCACCGTGCTGCAGTTCCACCGCCGCTGCCGAAACTGGTACTGGCACTCCTTGATGGCGCTGCGGGCCCCTTCCCCGATGAACACCATGTGCTCCTGGTAGAGCTGGCAGAGCTTGCGCTGCCCGGGGGACAGCCCCGGCAGCTGGCTGCACACCGGCTGGGCGCCGATGATGTACATCTCAGGTCTCTGGATGGGGTTCATGGCCAAAGACCTACGATGAGAAAAACATCCCAGGGAGTCTGGAGGGAGAGGCCCCCTCCGCGAAGCGCCCCACACCTCTCCCCAGCAGCCCAGCCCAGCCCCGCTCCGGGAGCCCGGGCGCATTTCTCATGTCAGCTGCCTCCCTCCGCGTCTCTACCAGATACGAGGCTGTTCCAGGGCTCTAGCGGGAGCAACACTGTTCGTCTGTAACCCGAGTTTAAACACAGACGGCACCCGGGATGGGGAGGGGGCCGAGAGAAAGCTCAGCACTTTCCCTGCAGAAGAAAGCGAGCAGCTATTTCACACAGCGCCAGCGAGCGATGCCTGCCTTGGAGCCAGGCTATTTTCCGCTCTTCGGGGGAAGGGGGCTCCGCGGCTGCTCCCCGGGCTTTTGGCAGCGGGTAGGAAACCTTACCCATCCACTCCCTACGCATTCCCCACATCCTAAAGCCCGGACGGCATTTCAGCGAGCCCGTACAAAAGGAGCCCAGAAATGCCTGGAGCAGAGGGGCTGCGTCCCACGTCTCCCGAAACTGGGCAGAGACAGCGGGACAGAGGGAAACCTGGAAAGAAACGAGTTGCTGCGCGAGAAGCCCGGGCGGCAGGGCAGTTCCCGCGGAGGGCGCGGGGCAGGGAGCTGCCGCACGGCCCCGGACGGTCCCGGTCCCCGGCCCGCGGCGGACAAAGGCGCCGCCGGCTCCCCTCACTTACCACCAGGAGTTGGCGTCGGCCACCGGCGAGGTGCAGCTGCAGAGGAGCGCGGCGGCGAGGGCCAGCCTCGGCCCGGTCATGGTGGGCTGCGGGGGCAGCCCCCGCGGAGCCGGCCGCCGGGACGGGGCGCCCTGCGGAGAAGCGCCGAGGAGAAGCCCTGAAGCGGGGCCTGCGTGCGGCGGGGGCGCGGCGAGCTCAGCCCGGCTGCCGCCCCCTCCCACCCCGCAGGACCCTCCCCCGGCCGCCGCCTCCCGGGGGCTCCGGCGGCGGCCCTGCCTCCCGCCNGCCGCGCTGCCGGGGCTCCGCCGCCGCCGGAGCCTCCCCGTCCGGCCTGGGGGGTGCGCGGAGACGCGCGGGGCTGTGCTCGCCCTTACGGGCGTCGGGAGGGCTGCCCGGAGCCCGCGGGCCGCCCCCGGCTCTGCCGCCTTTGATGCTCGCCCGGTTCGGCGGTGCCGGAGCCCCGCGGCCGCAGGTGTGCGGGAGCCCGCGGGGCACATCAAAGCGCCGCGCCGGCCCCGCTGCCTTTGTAATGCAGAGTCGGCTCGGAAATGAGCTGCCCCCTCTCCAAAACGGCCTCCCGAGGGGCCCCACGCCACGGCCCCAGCCCCGTGCCCCGGGCGGGGGGTCTGCGAGACTCGGCCGGGCCGCCAGCGACCGGTGCAGATAGGGCTGGCACCGGAGCCTAATGGCTTTATGGGCAGGGGAGGTGGACCGGAGGAGAGCTTCAAAGGCTCCTCTTGTCCAAAAACCCTCTCCCTTCCCCACTGGAATCACCGCGAACCTCAAAAGCAGGGCAGTTCGGCAGTTCCTCAGCCCTGTCTCACCCAGACACCGGCAGAAAACAAATGCAGGCATCCTGCACCGTGCAGGTACTTCTAACATGCTCCTCACACCCTGCCTCCCTCATGTCGTAGGGCAACAGCCACTTTATCGCTCCACCACCACTGCCACTGCTGCCTCCATCTCTACAAGGTTTCCCATCGTCCTGTCCTACCCTGCACCACACGGTTCCCACCTCTCTTCCACGAAAAAATGCCCCCCCGCCCCAGCCTCCTCACCAGGCCTGGTGTCCCCCCAGCCCTGCCCGTGCAGCAGCGGGTCCCCAAAGCCAGGCTGAACGCACAGCGGGTCCCCCCCGGCTGTGGCTGCGGGGCACACGAGTACCCAGCCTTGCCGTCTGCCTCGCGAGCAGCACCCGAGACATGAATCACCAGCCTCGGCAGCTCAGACTGCTGAAGTATATTTTTTATCGAATTCCTTGCACCCGCCACGGTGGACTTGCTGTGTTTGTTTGCAGCACGCTTCGCTTCCTCCCCCATCCAGATGTGCTGTACCTGCAGCTGGTGGCCCTTCTCACCTGGCAGGCAGATGTGGGGCTGCAAGTGCCAGAATGAGCCTCAGGACAAAAAAGCCTTGTGTGACCCAGCACCTCAGTGGGAGGGGAGTTTTACTGCTTGGGCACAGCGGGATCCATGTCTGAAGAAAACAGGGTGACTTTATTCACATTTTCTATATCCTCCCTTTTCCTCCTCCCACAGCCCTGAGCCTGACGGAGGTGTGTGTGTGTGTAGCCACGCATGCATGTTTTGGGTCTGTTTCTATAGGGAATAGACAGAATGGAAAGTTTATCTCCGTGAGTCTGGGGAGGAAGGAAGTTGTGTATGGATGAATGGCTTTTCCATGACAAACAATGAGTCTGCACAGACATGGTGTGATGTCACCTAAAGAATTTCCAAGCCAGCCTCAGATACAGAAAACCTTTTCGCTGGCAGAGATGAGAGCGTCCCACCTTTCCATCTCACCACAGCCAGAAAGAAGAACTAGGGCAGGGGAAAAAAAATAAAAGCCCTCACTGTCTCACACACACACAAGGCATGTGCCATGTAAATAGATGACATGATGGGGGAAGTGTATCTCCAAGCTTTGCCCTCACCCTGCAGATTCTGAGAAAGGAGTAAACCATGGCGAGCCGCCCGGGTGCCTCTCCCAGCCAGGAATGTGAGACGGCAGCAGCTGATGAGGCAGTTCCACAAATACAGGTGATGTCAATGTCCGTGTTCGTGCGAGCTTCTCCAAGCACATGTGCGCAGCTGCGGCACTGCATGGGGCAACCAGGACACACCACCAGGCAGCCCTGCACTGGTGGCCCACCGACAGCACTGTGGCATGGTGGAAACCAAAACCTGTCCAGCCGGGAAAGCCTGGGAGATGCTCACGTGAAACTTGGTCCGTAAACACATGGCATTAATTAAATATTTTAAGTATTAATATGCACAGGCAGACGATGATTAACAACAGTAAAGTGTTATGAACACTGCTGGTAGCAACCTGACTGCCAACGAGCACAAGCATGGCAATAATCTTATTTTGAAACACAAGACATAAGTATTGCCGTATGGGATAAGAGCCCTTATCCAGCCAGCCTAATATCCTGTCAAAGGTGGCAACTAAAGGAGTTCCTTCAGCAGGAGAGGTCTCAAACTCTGAATTCCACCTAAAATCTGCTGCTGGTGAAAGCAACTGCCATTGAGCTAATATGTGAATTATGGAAGCGAGTCCTTTATAAGGTGCTGGAAATAATTTCTTCACTGGCTGTGTTTATGACTTCAGATAAAGTGATAATAGCAGGTGAGGCATTGCTGCAGGGATTTAGCCTCAGCCAGCAACTTCCAGACTGAAAGCTGCAAAGCACTTGGCTGGTGGTCTGAAGAATATGGCCTACCCTTCTTGTGCCTGTTTCTACTTGCCACCAAAATCCTGAATGCAAGGTTTTGATTTTGTACATAAAAAACTTGGGTTATTTTTTAAGCCCAACTGCAGGGCTGGTTCAAACAGTTTTGCGAGGTTGTTTGCCCGAGCAGGGCTGGGTGGGAGTCATCAGTGAAATTTTATGAGGATGAGAGGTGAGGTGAAGTGGGGCTGATGGTGGGCTGGGATGAACGGAGTCAGCAAAGCATTAAGTAGGACAGCCCAACCTCACTGCAGGCAGACCACCCCTCCTGGCCATCATCCCTGTCCATCCTTCACCATCCAAGTGACTCCCACTTTCATCCCAAACCATCCTTGCCCTGCAGCAGCCCACTCACACCAACTCAGACCACTCCTGCTACACCAGGGGATGAAGGAAGAACTCCAAAACCACAGGTTGCTCTTACTTCTGTGGAAAAAGGCCCCATCCCACCCCTTCCAGTGGGCATGAATCACTAAAACAGCAGAAGTGAACCTGCTTGAGCACTGCGGGTCTGATGTTTGCACCCAGACCACTAAGGGTCACCTGGGCTAAGTAAGGAGCTGTTGCCTGAAAACAGGACATTAATCTCAACCTTTAGATTAAAGGTCTAATGCTTCTTAGAGGGCAGAGCAGCGGCAGCAAGCCTTCATCTTCGTAAAGCCTTGGCATTCTGCTGCATTCAACAGTCTGCTGCCCTAGGCAACTGTCTACTGTGTTGGCTGGCTGCCTGAAATTTGTACCTGTGTTTGCCTTTGTTCACTTTTCAGAGGTGACAACTGTGCATGAAGCATAAATTTACACATCCAGTTTCCAAAGTCACAGCGGAGCAGTTGGAGAGCTATCACTGCTTTCCCAACACTGTCCCTGCCATGTTTGCTGGAGGGAAGCTGCAAGACTCCAAGAAAGGGAGGTCATGTCCATGAGATCATTTGCAAAGATTTGGCAGACCGTGAAAAGAGTTGAACCCTTGCTGGAAGACAGCCCTGATAAATGAGAAAGGGAGGGTTACTCATGCAAATTCCTTGTCCTAGCCTTATTGTTTTTTAAAAATTTGGGATGTCCCCAAATGTGACACAGATCTTTATCAAGTGCTATAAGGAGCGCTGAAAGAAAACATCTCTTCCACATAACTCCAATGATCCTCATTTCTGCAACTTGTCTGATTTCTCCTGGTCTGGGCAGAACTGGACATACATTCTTCCCGTAATGATCCAGAGCTTCTTTTGAGTTCCTGTTTACTCTTGCAGCTTGACTGTAGTTCAGTGCTTGCTTTTAATGCCTCGCCATGTCCAGTGCATCCAGAAACATTTATTGCTCTCTCTGACATAAGACACTTACTCCAATGTGAAAGATATTCACTGAAGTAGAGTTTCCTCTGCTTAAGGAGCCAGTAGAGATGCATTGCCCAGTGTCATGGTTCAACCCCTCTTCCTCCTCCTTGCCCCAGCTTGTATTGCTGAGCACATCATCATATGGTCTCGGGTATCCTTTTGGCCAGCTGGGATCAGCTGTCCCAGCTGTGTCCATTCCCAACTCCTTGTGCACCCCCAGCCCATTCACTGCCAGGGTGGGGCGAGAGGCAGAAAGGGCCTTGACTCTGTGCAAGCCCTGCTCAGCAATAACCAAAACATCCCTGAGCTATCAACACTGTTTTCAGCACAAATCCAAAACACAGCCCTGTACCAGCTACTATGACGAAAATTAACTCTACTCCAGCCAAAACCAGCACACCCAGGAAGGAGGCTTTACATCTACTGCTCCAAGGGGAATCCCTGCCCTCTGGTTCTGTGCCATGGACCTGCTGCTGACAGCACCACGAGATGTATCATAACGTCCTGCTATCCATCTGCTTCTGGCAGACAGGCTTTAACCACAGTTCTTACTAAGACTTCAGGAATCTCATTAAAGTCACATACTTGCCCATTCAGCTGAACCAGTTTTAGAGGGAGTGCAGATTAAAAAAAAAAAAGAAGACGAAGAAAATAAAAAAAAGCCGAAATCACTTGAAGCTAAATTGCAGTCTTCACACAGAAACCTAAATCATCTTTTATCTCACCACTCCCTGACTTGTCTGGTTCTGTGCCGCTCCCCTGCTGCCAGCCTGTCCTCTCTCAGCACTGTACCACCACATTGCTGTACTGGTGTCAACCTTCCCAGATCTAAATGTGTTTATTTATTTGTACTGCAATTATTACTTAACCAGCAACTGGAGCCACCTCCATAGGTCCAGACACAGCTTGGGTGTTACAAAAGGTGCAATAAAACCTTCTTTAGGTATCCCAGCACATCAGTCCTTCACGTCTGCCCTTTTGTCTTGACATTGCCTTGCCTCACTGAATTGTTACGCACTGTCTGTCTCTGCTGGAAAGGCAGATTATTCCTGCTTATATCCTGCTTGTTTCTTTTGGTACTTACAGACTCCATTTTTATCTCCTGATGTGCTCATGCACTACCTTTTTCTGCATCTCATCACCTGTCACCCCTGCTGACAGATCCAGATTTCCTTTCACCACTACCTTGCCCTTTCATTTTTCCATGACTCCCCTGGCCAATGACATCCAGCCTCACTGTCACCAGGGCATGTAGTGCAGCAAATGCCAAGATATACCTGCCAGTCTCAGCAGACTCAGTGACAGCTGTCCCTGAAGTGCCTCACTAAGGAGAGCAAGAATGGAGGAAGCTTGTAAATAAAAGCGGAAGTACTAGAAAACAAAAGAGGCCAGATACTAAACATTTTCACCATTTAAAACCAGAATATGTATAAAGGATACTGATTCTATGAATAAAACAATTTCTCGTCAGTGAAAGATACAGAATATATGTATAGCCTAATGAACATTGTCATTTTCAACACAATATTTCATGACAGGCAATGAGCTCACTTGGAGCAAGACCATCTCGCCCGCTACAAGAAAAGAAGCAAACTCCAAAGATTAATCAGGACATGATCCTCCTTCCTGTCAAGAGGATTCAATGGTACTTGCACTCACTCTTACAGCAGATTAAATGCTAGTGCTGAGCCAACCTGGTCCACTGAGACCAGCACAAGATGTCCCAAAGAAAAGTCTAACAGACTCAGCAAAAGCTGAATATGCTGAAACAAAATGGATTTAGATTTTTTGAAATCGAGAAAGAAGAAACAGATCCATCCCTGCAGGTATATAGCTGTCTGGAAACTCTCCACATTTATGATATTCCCATGGACAGATCCAAGCCACCCAGTTCCATTTTATGTGAGAACTCTATTTGCATGTTGGCAACCTCAGCTGCGAGCCAGTCCTGAACCAGGACATGTCTAGCCCAAATTTTGCACTTCTTGTTCCCACGACTACTATAATACCAGGGTTTCTGGGACTGCAGCAAATCATCTATAATCACAAACTGAAGCCTCGTTAGCACCCTCTATTTATATGGGAAAGTCCCATAAAAAATTAGACCAGTTCTACTATGTATAGTTATAAATCTAACAAATCACTAGATACATATATTTGAAGGAAGTACCAAGCATTGTCCTCTGCTGACCATTCAGCAGCTTCTTTAAGATGCCCACTGTGTCACAGCTTCCTTGCCAGACAAGCACCCCATCTCCTTCAATTGCACTAACAATTTAATCTTCAGAAAATGTTCCCCAGACCCCCTCAAAGGAGCCATGGGGGGGTCAGGTTGAAACACAAGTCCAGGCAGGATTAGGAAGCCCATGCTGCTGCTCCCCAACGTCAGGTTTCTAAGAATGAAAGACTCCATCCCTTAAGGCCATCTAGCTAACATCTAGCTTTCCCAAATGTTAAATTTACACAAAGGATTAACCATCCTAGAGGGGAATAAGACATGAGAAAAGTGAAAAGAAGAACATACATCCCTCCTTTGTTTTCCAGAGGCCAATCCAGGTTTGCTACCTGCTGTATCTGACCATGGCATGGACCCTCAAGCAGTGACAGGAGGGCAACCCTTTTCCTGCTGGAGAGCTGATGCTGGCTCCAGGATTTGTGTGAGAGCTCTGGGCTCAGATTATGGTGGTTATAAGCACACACATCAGCCCTCCTTGAAGGTTAGGAAGCATAAGAACACAAAGTTCTCTGACAACATGAGCAAGGAGGCAGCGCACGGCAATCCAAGTCAAAGCAACTCTGCAGAGATTTCAGAACAGGCCAGGGGATGGAAACAGTTGGATGACTTTAAATGTTCTCTTCCTCACTCTGAACTTGGAAAACACAGAGCACCTTCATTCTCCTTAAAGGGGTGTCCAGCTCCCCCAGTCCCAGTGGAATCATAGCAAACCGAGAAGATTTATGTCTCTGCATCTCACAGGCCTGGACCTCATTTTTGCTCTGGATATATATTCCTTTTAGTTTGTTCCATACTCTGTAATAATTACATCAACTGCCAAAGGAAATCAAATATTCAAAGTCCAGTTAAACTGCTGCTGCAGTGGTTCTTAATTCTCCAGGAGTGAATGACCAGGGGAAATGGAGATGCACTGTTAACTGCTGTGTCTTGGGCATTCAGCACCTCAGTGCGGGTCACAGGAACCAGATTGGATCAGATCAATACCTTCCTGTCAGTTAAATCATTGCCAGCAAAGCCTGACATGTACATTTCCAAAGGAAATAATAAACCACTGAAATAAATACAAATTCATTATAATTTTTTCTCCTTCCTAACAGACTCTTCAGAGAGGTTTTTATAAAGTCCAGCCTATTGAAAATAACAATGACCAGCTTTTCCTCCACTCTAGACTTGCAAAGCAAGTGCATACACCTATCCCTTAGACCCCACAACCCTGACAGCCACTGTTTTTCCCTTATCTTACAGAAAAGGAAAGAGGTGCAGGAGGGGCTGAGTGACAGGTTGAAAACAGTAAATCTGTGGTGCAGATCTACCTCCACTCAGTAAAGCATTAAACCAGGTGCCTGAAAGTAAGTATATCCCTATGCATTTTTGCTGAATTGGGATCAAAATTAAAATCTGCTTGCTTTTTCCATTCTTTCAACCATCAAATATTTCTGCCATCAATTAAATGTTGTTCCTGCTCAAATACAGTGGATTCAAATACAAAACATTTTGGGAATAATGCTCAGGTGTATGATTGTATCATCTTCATAGTTTTCACAAAAAGGTTCTACACCAAAGAAAAAAACCCATTTTTTTCCAAGCATGCTTACTGTGTTTTATATTAAAAAAAACCCCCAAAACTATAGTAAATGTTGAAGCACTATAAATAAAGCCCTGTCTATATCAGGAGATTACACCAATTTAACCAGTTTCAGAACTTATCTTCTATACCGTAACACTTCGGTGAAGGAATTTCCTGTTAATTCTGAGTGCAACAGATTTAAGCTAAACCTATTCAAACTGTCTGGGGAATAGACTGCATATACATTTGTACCAAAAAGAAGATCATTTTATACTTCATTCTAGCACCAGTCACTTATGTGCAATTTTAACCGCAGAAAATAAAGGTATCCTATTACAGGTCTTGTTTTTAAGTTCATTGCCGTAGGCCGAGGGCACAACTGCACAGAGAGTAAACATCAGCTTCTTGGACAGGAACTACACAAAGCTATGATGCTGCCAAAGCCCCTGTGTTATCAGGGCAAGGCCTGAAGTGCCAGAATGTGACAGCAAAAAAAAGGGCAAAGAAAAAGTCTGTGTTAAAAAATTGATAACAAAGCATTAGTTTGAAAGATGTCTCTGTGTAAAATTACCTGATTTGTAACAGATGAAGTTTCCAGTATTTGTGCTAGCATTTGCTGCTTTGTAAATCCTTCCCAAAAAGGAAAAAAAAAAAAACAACTGGAAAAGTAACTGAAGCTGCCAGCATGCTTTACTCAAATTTGTTCATTTTCACTGCCTTTGCCTCAGTTTTCAAAGCAAATTATATAGATATTATAACTGCCAAAGCTATCCAAAAGCTTTCCAAAAAAAGCTGTGCTTTTCCCCTGCTTCTCTCCTCAACATGAACTCTAATGTGACATTTTTGCTGGTGGTACAGACACTAGAATAGCATCCATCTCCTCCTCCCACAGCTCTGCCTGCCCAGCAGGGCTAACGAAAATCAAAACTTGCTTTACATCAACACAGCCAGTGCAAGTTGTCACCAGACTGACTTTCCACCCATGGTGAGGCTTTCTGAGCACATCTTGCACTCCACCAGTGGCGACTTCATCCTCCAAAGAGCTCAGCCCACACCTAGGCTTCAAAACAAGGAATCAGATTTCAGAGGTGCCTGTGGGAAACTGTGTTTTTCCTTTCCTGCTTTGGACATGAAAAATGTTGTAGCCACCACAAACATAACTCCAAGGGGTTAAATTATCTGGAAAAAGCAGGTACTTCTCTAATACCTTGTCTACTCAGAAAGCAGTGCACAAGCCCATGAATGACTGGCACCAGAGAATTTGGCCCTGAGTTGTTCTGAGAGCCCAGATGGTAACACCCACATTTTGCAGCCCTTCAAATATGGATTAAAAAGTCACCGTTCCCACAGCAGGTGCAGCTGGGCTGGATAAGGCTACCCAATTCAGATCACTATGATCCTGCAAACTTCAGAAAGGCACTTGGATATTTTGACTTCTCATGCCAACCAGTTCTCAATCCAGTTTGCAACTGAGCGCTGAGGGAGGGCAGGACTGCTTCTTTTGCCACAGTGTGGGCTGATGCCATCTTTGAATGATCATACACCTACAGCGACAGATGGCGTGAGATTGTCACCAGGTCTCAGAATCACACCTAAAGAAGGAAACAAGTAGGTACTGAGTAGTTCTCATTCCTGGTGAAAATTCAGGTGTGTGTATATGACAATGTGTTAATTTATCAGAAGGAAGGGCGTTTTCCTCAGAAGCAACCAGCGCATGGAACACTGAGGCTTTGGCCTCTCCTGTGGCCAAACGGTACCCTGGGCACAGGGTGGACATCAGGCCACGTGCCCTGCAGGGACAGAGCTGCCTGCCCTCCCTGCCATCACACCTCTATGCTAATGGCACTCTCTGGCCGTGCAACACGTGGCGCTGGCATTTGCAGGGGGAGCACGCACAGAGCCGGCACTTTGGCACCAGCAGCCCTCCCTGCAGTGCCTCGTCTGCGGCTCTGCTGAGCCGGGCACGGCGGGCATCTGACCCTGAGGCTGGGCACTGCAGCAAGGGCTCAGCTTGGGACATCGTCTTCCCAGCACTGCTGCTGACCTGCTTAGCATCTCGTTTTGGTTACAGCTGACTGAGACTCTGAAATTCAGTCCTTTCATCTGCTGGGGAAGCTGAATTTAATTCAGGGCCAGTATTGTGATTTTGCCTGTGGATGCTATGTGTTACAGGATCTAATGCATTTATATATCCTCCAGTGAAAACATGTAAATATTGCCATTATTTAGTCCATGTTCACACTAAACCTTGTGCAGAACTTACCACACATGACAGAACAGTCTATAGGAGATGGCTTTTTTTAAAAGAAAGAAATGTGTTTATTCTTCCCTTGAAACGAAAGGGCAAACACATACTCAGTGGGAGAAATCCAGGGGGTTAAGTTCTTCCAACTGCCACTCCAACAGAGAAAATTAAAATGATCTATTTTACACTACAATCCAAAAGAATATTTACAGTCCTGGAGATTCCTTCCCCAATCTCTTGAACATATTTGTTCTCTCTGGCAATATGCTATTGAGTAAGTTGACTAGACAGGACTAGGGAATTTCTGTAGGTGGAACAGCTGTACATTTGGAATGCAACCTTTGCTTTTTTGGACAACTGCAAAGTTCTTGCAAAGAAAAATGTGTTTGCCCTGCAAAAAAGGCCAGTGTATCTGCAGAGAGGATAGGAATTGCTCGTCTTGCAGGAGAGGGAAGCATGCTGCATTGCATAGAGGGATTATAGACTTGCCTGCAGGTGTGGACCTCAGAAAGCTGGTGTATGAGGATATGTGCACCATCCTTGCAGCAGGCAAGGTGCAGGAGGAAAGAGGGAATTGCCTCAGTCTCTACACTGCAGGGAAAGCAAGAAATCCTATTAAGGATTTATGCTGTTCCAGCAAAATAACTTCCTCACTTGAAATACAAGCCAGTTTTTCCCCTGTCTTGACTTTGCTCGTGCTGACAGCATGCAGTTCTTTGGTCAAGCCCAGTGCCAGCTTTGTACTGAGAGATTCAGCATCAGGAAATGGGCTAGCAAGGCTCCTACTCCTGCTCTCGGTCACAATTTCATTTGAGATGCATTTCCAAGACTTCGAGTGAACAGCCCTCCTGCTTCTGAACACTTAAGTTATTTACCACATGAATGGGTTTGAAAATACAGTGGTGTGCACATTCAAAAATATGTTCTAGAGAAGGCATGTATGGGAGATGCCTGAGAAGACATTTGTGTGTGGTGTGTAATAATTATAATATGATTTCATTTACACAGTGTCTCCTCCACGCACAACGGAATGCAACAAAATGTAACTAAAACCACATATTCTTATAAATAAAGCGACAGAGAGAGAGAGAGTGAGATTCATACAAAGGTTAAACAAAAAAATCTGTTTAATGTCACTTTGGGGATTACAGGAACTGGAGTAAAACAAACATCCAGAAGAAACTTTGAGGGGTTGCTTCAGGAAAAGCACGTGTGTGAGTGTGTGCCACCACGTCTGCATATTCAATATGTCTTGCTGGGACAGCTTGGGGAAAATAGGAAGCTGGAAATTTTCAGTGTGGGAATTAGATGGAAGAATGTGAACCATTCTAAACAAAACACAGTGAAGTTGCCAGCTGACTTGCTAAAATGCCAGTGCTCTCTAGGATCCCTTGAAACAGAGCTGAGGACTGGCCTTGCCGCTCAGGGAGTGGGTAGGGAGCCAGGAGATCTGGGCTGTACTCCTGGCCCTGCAACAAACCCAGCATGTGATGCTGGGAAGTCATTCAGCTCTCAGTTTCCAAAACCTGATTTCATGCCTATACTTCGGGGCACCTAGCGTGAGACAGCAGGAGCCCAAACATCCAGGATTTCAAACAAAAAAGTTAAGCCGCAGGTACTCACTTCACATCCATGAAGAACACACATTTTGGGACTTAGTTTCATCACAGATGAAACAGGGCTAAAACCTGCAAAGGAACCTGAAATGCTACAAAGCTCCAGGTACTACATGATTACATAGACATCTTTTGCCAAAGGAGAAGTGCTATGGATATGCAAAGGACTATTATTGAGTTACCTGTTGTTTCCCACGTCCTGTGGCAACCATTGCCATTTTATAAATATTTTCACAGATTTCAATACAGCTGAAGACTTTTGTTTATGTTTCCTGCTTCGGGGCATCAAGGAATAATCTTCTCACAAAAGGATTCACTGTTCCAAAAGGAACATAAAGAATACAGATCAGGATTGCTGGCAAAAAGTGTGGAACAACAGCACTGACAAGACTAGGAAAATACTAGATCTCAAGGGTGAAATAGTGGAAAGAAAGAGGCTTTTCCACATAATTTAGTCAGCATGTATGCTGGGGGGAAAAAAACCCCAGAAGTAAAAGCAGTATTTCTGGCTTACACTTTTCTGTGTGCACACATTTTTTTTTTTAAAAATTGGAACCTTCAGAATTGGAGAAAGTTGTATTCTCATTGTACATGACAGGGTCTGGTCACACAGATTAATTTACATTATACTATAGGCAAAGGTTTATTATGTGGGTTTTTTTATGAGCAGTGTAGACACAAGTTGAAAGAACGAGTGTAAAGCACAGATCTTGTTCTACCCATTTCTATTTCTACCTCCAGCATGGTGAACTCTATACTTTCTTCCTGCCCTGTTTGTGCCTGCCCTTAATTTTACCCCTGCATTTCCAGCTAGCATTTCCAAAATTTTTGTTGTGCACAGATAGATAACACGTTGGTGAATTTAGCTGCCTTAATGGGGTTTTAGAGTGTCCACATGAACCTAAGAACAGAAGCGAGAACAAAAGAAGTTTCTGAAAGGCACCTCCCTTTGCAACCATTTTTCTGTGCATCCGTTAGAGTTGCACCAAATAACTTTCAGAAAATCAGGGGAATTGAGCACAGTTTCTGCGCTGTTACTTCTAGGAATAAAATGTTGCACTAACCTTCCTTTGGCCAGAAGCAATCCCTTAAGTATAACATTGTATTTTGTGTCTTTAGCCTGCCTTCCTTATAAAACTGTATTTTCTCTCACCTTTGTGCCAAGCTCTAACTGTGAATCTCATTTTCACAGCATGTTTCCAAAACAGTATTGCCCTATTTTTCAGTTTTCCTCCACGAACTTACTTCAGAGCCGGTGCTCATAAGGCAGGTGACATAACTTGGTCCAATTCAAGTGAATTGCCAATTTTAGAATGCCATTTACTACCTGAAAATGTGTTGGTGGCCACAGTCCAGAGAGGGAGGAGTCAATAGTCAAAAGCAATGCTGCAGTAATCCATGGGTACAAAAATCTTGTGTTTTCAGAACCACACAGCTACATCAGTACCCTCCCCAAACTGAGCTTGCCCTCTTGTGAGGTTCCCTTTCACTCTCACTATGGCAAGAATACATTAATTACTTGTCCCCGGACCTCACTCTGGGAGCCCCATGCAAGGCTTGACTGGCAAGCCCAGGGACTGATGTCCTTTCTTCCTTGCAGCTTCTGACAGAGGGCACAGGGAGAAGCTTCCCTTACAGCCACATAACCCTTACTCACGAGCTGGCCAGTAATGCCACATCTGCTCCGCCTGCATGGAAGCCTTTGGCAGAGGGGAGGCTGCACCCGCTCTGCTCCAGCCTCAGCCAAAGGCCAGAACATCTCCCCCATCCCAGGCTGAATGTGTTGGCTCTCAGTGGAGCTACAGACACGGAGCATCCATCCCCCTCTGCCGGGTTTTGGACTAAACAGCTGTTACAAAGGAAGATTTCACAGACCTGCTGCTGTAACAGGTACCACACAGCATGTCAGACACACATGTTTCTGCTGTGACTGCAGGGGCTGCCCCTTTTAGATCAAGTTGTAGAGGTCTCAGAGTTCAATCCCCAGGAATGGCTTATGAAAGCAATTACCACCTGAAAGGTCTCTTTGTTTTTGTGCCACTGCTTTTAATAATAACGATTGCATCAGATATTTTTCTGCCATCTCAATCTTCTTTGGTACTGCTAATGAAGAAATGACAAAGCCCAACACTTAAAATAGCACCCAATGCAATGAACTGCAGGCACTCAGGTTTGAGGTTTTACATCCTGCCCTCCCAAAGCACTTTCCCTTTGATGATTTTAACCATTGAGTACCAAGCTCCACATAAACCCTGACGGGTGTGACATGCATGGCCGAGCCAGGGAATCGCCTGCGGGCAGGGGCCCAGGTCGCTTGCTCTGAGCACCAGACAGTCCTGTCCCACAGGAGCAGACAGACAGACAGACAGACATGAGAGGCACATGGCATTCGAGGGAGTTGTCTGGACAATAATAAATTGTTTTGATTCTTCAAGCAATCCTTTCATTTATGCTTGGTTCAATCTGTTACAGCAGCAACAATCACTGGCCAATTTAACAGCAAAGCTGGGAATATAATCCAGACCCCCCACACTTCACACCCTCTGACCATTCCTCCTCATATCAGCCTAGTTATATTCTTGTCAGCTATTGACTGACAAGTAAAATCAACACCTGAAGAAAATACCCAAATCTCAAAGGCTCAAATCTATTCAGGAGTTTGCACTGAGACATCAGCTCTGAATTTTGCCCCAGCATCTAACCACATACTCATAGTACATTGTATTTTGAATAAACCACCCGACGCCAGGAAAATACATGGCAGATCAGAATTACTTTGTGCAGGACAAACCACAAAACCCTAAAATACAGCTTCATGTAGCACCTATTAGAGACATGAAGCCTGTGAAGCACAAAAACTCACTTTTTTTTTAAGGAAAGCTTCATAGTGACCTAGTCGTCACAAGAAAGCTCAATAGGCAAAAGGATCCCAATATTACAATTTCCAAATAACCCTCTGATTAGTTACATTTTCTTTATAATCTCTGATTAAAAAAAACAAAAAATCACAACCAGCATAAATTCCAGAGGGAATCCATTTGCTTAACAGCCCTATGCTGATTTATTTGTGTATGCATGCACACAGAGATGTATACATGCTTATTAATCTGAAATACGCACATTACCATCCATTCTGCCTACACTCAAATGTGTAACTCTTAATAGAGATCTTTGTCATGTAATTACTCATTGCATTCACAGAAGGGTTCATGAGGATCATCTTTGCTTTATGTTCAAGAAGAAAAGGAAGCTCTAAAACACCCCAGCACAGCTTCCCTGACACCTTGCTAAGTGCAGAAAAGCTCTTCAGTAGTAGTCAGGAGTCCAGTCAGCATGAACCACTGATGAGCAGCACGCTCTCTCCACAACAAGCTGGCACCCTCATTTTGCTGAGCCATGTCAGAAGACACTGGCTTGGGTGTCGGCAACACAGAATCACAAAATCATTGAAGAGTTTAGTTTGGAAGGGACCTTGAAAGGCCACCTAGTTCAACCCCCTACAATGAGCAGGGACATCTTCAACTTGACCAGGTTGCTCAGAATTCTGTCCAACCTGACCTTTAATGTTTCCAGGAATCCACCACCTCTCTGGGCAACCTGTTCCAGTGTTTCACTATCCTCAGTGTAAAAAACTTATATCCAGTCTAAACTGACTCTAGCTTAAAACCATTAACTGTTCTGGTGTTGCAACAGCCCCAAAAGGACCCTTTTGGTCTTGTTCATACACAAAAAAACATTCCCCAAATTGAATCTGAAGCAGCTCCACTAAGCCAACTTTAAACCCATTTTAAGCCCATTGATTGTATCACACTTAGTTGATTTTTGTGGTCATGTTTCAAATCTGATGTAGAAGGTCTGCAAGCCAAGTTGCGAAGGACAACTGTAGCCCCCTGGAGTGTGGCTGCATCTAAGTTTAAATGGATCAAAAGAGAGAGAAGGGTTAGCTGGGCATGGACTTTATTGTCCGAGCATTTCTGCATCACTTCTGTCCTGCAGTCCCAATGGCCACTGCCCATAGGCAAAAAAAAAGCCAAAGGCTAAAAAGATTCCTCTGGGTAAATTAACAAGTTTTTCATTCCACAGCTGAAGCTATGAAAATGCAGAAAGCACGTGGAGTAGGGTGGCAGAAGAAAAGGAAGGATAGGGATGGACTCTGTTATCTCTTAAATGACTAATTTGAGCCAAAAGTTACCCTGCAAACTGACAGGCAAACATAACAAACAAGGCCAGGCTGAGATGGGAGCTGAAGAGAGATCTGGTGGATGTTATGCCCAACCATGCAATAAAAGATGCAGGATAGACAACAGTGCAGCTTTATCAGCACAAACTGCTTCCAATCATAGAAGCCACGAGTGAGTTATGTGGATCCTCCTGAACCCCTGCCAAGCAAAACCATCCGGCCTCTGCTGAACACCAGTGTAATTGGAGGGGAAAAAAAAAATTTAAGCATTTCTCTGGCAAGTGCTTTCTAAAAGAGAGCGTGGCTGTCAGGAGCTGCTGAAGGGGCTGGAATGCTAGAGATGGTTCCAGGGAGATGGATCAGCCATCAGAGTGCATAAGAGGTAGGCAGGGATTTTTAATAAAATGCAGTTTATCGCACGGTGATTACCAGCTCCTATTTATACCACATGAGATCACAAAAAATATGGCACATATTCCTTTACTCCTAGAAACACAAAGTCAACCAAACAACCATGTGACAAATCGGCCCTTTTCATTCATTTTGCACTTTGTCTTTCTAAACCTCAATTTCCAAACATCTGGCATTTAGACTGAGAAATAAAAATCTGCTAGAACAGTAATTTCTGTGTCCTCCTCTCCCCCAAATCAACACTACAGTATATTAGGATTATGAATCCAAATTCCAGGCTGTTCCACTCAACATGTAAAGCTTAATTGTTCACAAGGACAGACAGATGCTCTAAGTATATAACACACGAGAAAGAGAACTTCAGAACCTCCAGAAAATGTGTCATCTATTTCTAACTTTTGCTGGCTACACACAAGAGGCACTACAGACACAACATGCCAAGACAAAGACAAAAGTATTTCAGGTAAGCTTTTCTGCCTTGAAGAGCACATCTTTTCCTACTCCCCTTCAAATGTGGTTTGAAAGGCTTAGAGAGAGGAAATACCACATTATTTCCTTGGTAAGATTCTGCAGTTGAGTTTGGGATAATACGGTGAAAGCCTTCATTAGCACTCTTTCACAGTGACTTGTATAACTTGCTTGTAGCTTTGCCAGTTATGAGTAATGCAACAATTGCTAAGATACACCAACACTTCTGTACCACATTTCCTTCACACATTGCCTGATGTCTACTGGACCCAGCCTTCTTGTAAGTGATCCCACTGCCTCCAGACAAGGAATCCCTGCCACGACAAGCCTGTGAGACACCACACCTTTCACCTGCTCCTCACTCCACGGAAATTCTCCATTTCAGTTGTGATGCTCTACAACTGATCCGAGCACAGCCGATCTGCAGAGAAAAAATCTATTGCCCCTAACCTTTTGTTTATTAACCCGATGGTTAACTGATATCCCGACAGCACCAAACTGCATAAATAATGCCACAAATGTAATTCATACTGGGTGACACCCCAGTACAGTTCCTGTGTGTAACTGCAGCTCCACAATCACTAAAACCAGGTCTGTGCATTGCTGGATCACCCAGGAGTACAAATTTAATCGGGACCGGGCCAAGGCATGTGATCAGGCTGCTGCTGAATGAGCCAGAGTGCAGGATGCGGGGCCAACGCCAATCCTGCGCTGGCCACGTGCCAGGCACAGGGGTGCAGACGATACCTGATCTGGCTGGAGCTGAGTACAGTGACACCTGAGCCGGCATAAAGTCTGCTAGTAAAAAGTTAACCTGTCAAAAACTTCTTGAATTAACTTGAGCAGGCAGGGTGAATGAATACCAGGTCAGCGCTTCACATCATGTGGCCACCCCATTTTGGAGCCAATAATAGGAGCTGTACTGCTGGCTTTTGTGCACTGCCAAACCACAGTCTAATGTCGATAGTGATGTTTATATGCATGGGGAACTCATTGCAGGATCAGGGCCTCAGAGTCCTTCAACTCGCCTTGCTTGCAACTTAAAGCAAAAAGGAAAGAAAAAAGCAGAGTGAAATCTAAACGTTTAACCTCTAAGTAGTCAGCAGAATCTACTAATATGGAATCTGTAGGTGAAGGCGGAGCCATGAGTGCTTCTGTAGCAGAAAAATTTAAATGATGATTAAAAAAGAGTCTCTTCCTTCAGGTTAGTGAAGGCATCAGTACAACAAACACATCCATAACTAGGCTGATTTGTGCAATATTTTAGCAATCCAGACAGTACTAAAAACATACCTTGTCATGCTGAACAAATGCAAATCTTTTTTTTTTCTTTACAAAGAAAGGGCAGTCGTGCTTTTCTGAAACTGTTTTGAAAAGCCTTACCTGATCTCCAGTAGAACTTAAGCCACCTTTAACACTGCCGCAATACTGCCCAGTGTTAAGATGCGCACAGTTACCATCACATGAGCCTACAGACACATAGGAAGCCTGGTTTTCAAACATTCATTCTTGAAATTGCTGGAAATCACTGGAAATTGCTCGGTTTGTGTGAATACTTCTACAATTTTCAGAGCTGGTTCAAGAAGGCCATTAGCCGAAAGCCATGTTCAGAAGATTTTCCGTTTCCCATTACAGAGGCCCTAAAATGGTCCACACAGAGATGTACAACAACCTTGACAGCTACCCAGATCTCTGAGCTGTTTACAGCCCTGTCTTACTGCTCCTGCAAGCATGCCTGGACAGAGGGTTCCCAAACTTTGGACCTCAAGGCTGTCACACTGCTCCACAGCCATGCCGCAGACTGCAGCAGCCGACGCTCCAGCAGGCAAGGGTGAGGCAGTCACCCACTTTCCCTCTGCCACCTTCCACTGCTGCATGAACCCCTGTCCCTCGTCATGGGGCCCGGGGCTCCCAGACAGCTCAAAGAGTTACCAGGCAGCCCAGCATGGCCTTGGCAAACCTCAGTGCAGAGGTGGCTCAGTGGCAGATACCGGGGTCAAGCGAGGGGGCTGGCTGGAGCACTGCACAATGCTGAGCTGGAGTCTCCAGCTGTGCCAGGGGAGATTTAGGTTGGACATAAGGAGGAATTTCTTCACAGCAAAGGGTGATTAGGCATTGGAAGGGACTGCCCAGGGAGGTGGTGTAGTCACTGTTCCTGGTGGTGTTCAAGAAAAGACCGGACATAGCACTCAGTGCCATGGTCTGGTTGACATGGTGGCATTTGCTCATAGGTTGGATTCAATGATCTCAGAGGTCTTTCTGAACCTAACTGAGTCTGTGATTCTGTGGAGCAGTGCTGCTGTCTGCAGCCTCACCACTCCTGCGCTGGTGGGGACGTGTCATCCATGGGTGACAACACAGCACCCACCATGGCTTCTCTGCACTGACAGGGCAGGAAGTGGGGTTAAGATTAGTAATGCATTAGGAAAAGTATTGCCACCAGGTCGAAGGAGGTGATCCTGCCCCTCTACTCAGCCCTAGTGTACAGCATCGAGTCTGGGGTTCTCCAATACAAGAGAGACGTGGAGCTCCTGGAGAGGGCCCAGTGAAGAGTGGCAAAGATGATGAGGGGATGGGAGCATGTCTCTTATAAGGCAAGGCTGAGAGAATTGGGTCTGTTCAGCCTCATGAAGAGATGACTGTGAGGGGTCCTTGTAAATGTCTCTAACTATCAGAAGGACGAGTGTCAAGAGGACAGAGTCAAGTTAGCACAAGAGGCAACAGGTATAAACTGATGCACAGAAGGTTCCTCCTGAATACAGGGCAGACCTCCATTCCTGTGTGGGTGCCCACGCCCCGCACCAGATCGCCCAGCCAGGCAGTGGCGTGTCCGTCTCCGGACACTGAAGCACCGCCCGGCTGCCGCCTGTGCCCTGTGCCGGGGCCTGCCCCCGGCGCCCCCTCGGTCCCTGCGGCCGGGCCGGGTCCCAGCCGCGGTGGCGCCCCCGGCGGCGGCGCGGGGCAGCGCAGGCGCCCAGCGGGGAG